>JAJPUD010015285.1:0-21120 GCA_023553655.1 Myrmecobius fasciatus
AGATTACAGGAGCTTATCAATAGTATAATGCAATATAATCAGGTGGAATTTATGTCAATAATGCAGGGTTGGTTCAATTTTAGGAAAACTAATACTATAATCAACCATATCAATAACAAAATCAAGAAAAATCCTAAAATAATTTCAATAGATGTAGAAAAAGCTTTGGACAAAACACAACAACCATTCCTATTAAAAACAATACAGAGCATTGGGATAAAGGGAGCTTTCCTTAAAATAATAAGCAGTATCTCTGTAAAACCTACAGCAAGCATTATTTCTAATGGAGAGGAGGTGGATGAATTCCCAATAAGATCAGGAGTGAAACAAGGACACCCATTATCACCATTGTTCAACATTGTACTAGAAATGTTAGTTTAGTAATAAGAAATGAAAAATAAATTGAAAAATTAGAATGGGCAATGACGAAATAAAACTATCACTCTTTGCAGATGATATAATGATATACTTAAGGAATCCTAGAAAATTATCCAAAAACCTACTGGAAACAATTCATTGCTTTAGCAAAGTTGTAGGACATAAAGCAAATGACAAAAATCATCAACATTTCTATATATTGCTGGCAAAGTCCATGAGCAACAGATAGAAAGAGAAATAACATTAAAATTACTGTTGACAAAATAAAATACTTGGATGTCTACCTGCAAAGACAAACCAAAGAACTATATGAACACAATTACAAAATGCTTCTCACATAAATATAATCACATCTAAACAATTGGAAATATATCAATTGTTGATGGCTAGGTCAAGCTAATACGATAAAAATGAAAATTCTGCCTATATTGATCTACTTGATCAGTGCCATACTATTCAAACTGTCAAAACATTATTTTATAGAACTAGAATAGATTAGATACTTATGACACAATAATCAAAGCCTATAGCAATCTAGTAAGTGATAAACCCCCAAACTCTAGCTTCTGAAATAAGAACTCACTGTTTGACAAAATTGCAGGGAAAACTGGTATATAGTATGTTAGAAACTTAGCATAGATCTACATCTTACATCCAATACCAAAATAATTTCAAAATGGATATGCCCAAAATTATTTGGGTATAAAGGAGGATTCCATAAACAAATTAGGAGAACAAGTGATAATTTATCTATCAGATCTTTGGAGAGGGGAGGATTTTATGACCAAAGAAGAACTAGAGAACATTGCAAAAGGCAAAATGGACAACTTTGATTACATTAAATTAAAAAGTACTTTTCTAGAAGCAAAACCAATGCAGACAAGATTAGAAGAGAAGCCGAAAACTGTGGAAAATGTTTATATCCAAGATTTCTAATAAAGGCCTGATGGCCTTCAAATATATATGGAGAATAGACTCAAATTTATTAAGAATACAAATCATACTCAAATTGATAACTAATAAAAGAATATGAACAATTTCCAGATGAAGAAATTAAAACCATGTTCTAGTTATTGATCAGAGAAATACAAATTAAGACAACTGTGAGGTACCACTACACATCCTTCAGACTGACTAAGATGACAGAAAAAGATGATAAATGTTGGAGGGCATGTGGGAAAACTGGGAAACTAATACCTTGTTGGTGAAGTTATGAATTGATCCAACCATTCTGGAGAGCAATCAGGAACTACACCCAAAGGACTATCAAATTGTGCATACCCTTTGATCTAAGTGTCTCTTTTGGGTCTGTATCCAAAGGAAATAATAAAGGAAGGAAGAGGACCCACATGTGTTTGTAGTAGCTCTTTTGTGCTATCAAAGAACTGGAAAAGAAGTGGATGCTATCTATTAGAGAATCACTGAACAACTTAGTACGTGAAGGTAATGGAATATTGTTGTTCTTTATAAACTGAAGAAGAGGCTGATTAAGAAAGGAAAAATTTGCATGAACTGATGCTGAGCGAAACAAGCAGAACTAGGAATACATTGTACACAATAACAGCAAGAATGTGTGATAATCAACTATGAAAGGCTTGGTGCTTCTTAGAGGTTTCATGATCCAAAGCAATCCCAATAGACTTTGGAAAGAAAATGCCATTTGTGTCTAGAAAAAGAAATAAGGAGATTGAATATAAATCATCACATGCTGCAATGACTTCTTTTTCTGTTTTTTTTTAATCTCTCCCATGTTATGTTTTTTCTTTTTGCTCTGATTTTTTTTCTCTCAACATGATTCATAATGCAATGTGTATTAAAAATAAATAAACTTGCTACAATTAAAAAAAGAAAATTGTTTTTACTTGTAATAACAAAAAGAAACTACTAAATGAGAAAAAAGAAAAGAAAAAGAAAAAGGGCTAAGTAAAATAAAATAGCAATAATCTTTCAATGTGTATTTATTAAGTGCCTACTATGTGTTAGGTAACATGCTATATTTTTGTAATAGAAGTACTAAAATGAAATGACTTCTACTAGCAATGGGTTTGCAATATGATGGAGTTTACATTCTAAGGGGGGAAAGCACAAAAATATATTAAAATATATTGAATATGAAGTTAATAAATACATCTGGATATAAAAAGTTGTTAAATACAAGTTACTAAGGGAGGGATGGTACAACAATTAACAGACAAAAAAAGATGAGATATCTCCTTGCAGAAAATTTCCCTATACCCAAATAAAAATCATTGTATCATCTCCCTGTTCCCTGAATCTGCTCCTAGCCTTCACTGCAGACTGAAGGAGTTTTCCTTAAAGTAATAATAATAAGTCGTATCTATCTAAACCCTACAGCAAGCATTATTTTTAATGGAGAAAAGCTTGATGCATTACTAATAAGATCATGGGTGAAACATGGGTGCTCATCACCACTATTATTCAACATTGTACTAGAAATGTTGACTTTAGCAATAAGAAATGAAAAGGAAATTAAAGTAATTAGAATAGGCAATGAGGAAATAAAATTATCTCTTTTTGCAGATGATATGATGATAGTTAAAGAATCCTAGAAAATCATCCAAAAACCCTCTATAAAAAGTTCACAGCTTTAGCAAAGTTGCGGGATATAAAATAAGCCCACAAAAATCATCAGCATTTCTATATATTACTGACAAAGCCCATCAGCAAGAGAGAGAGAAATTCCATTTAAAATTATTGTAGATGAAATAAAATATTTGGGGGTTTACCTGCAAAGGCAAATCCAAGAATTATATGAACACAATTACAAAACCCTTGTCATATAAATAAAATCATTTCTAAATAATTGGAAAAATATCAATTGCTCATGGCTAGGTCAAGCTAATATAATAAAAATGATTAGACTAAATTAGTCTAATTGTTCAGTGCCATACCAATCAAACTGAAAAAACATTATTTTATAGAACTAGAAAAAATAATAACAAAATTCATCTGGATTAACAATATGTCAAGAATATCAAGGGAATTAATGAAAAAATACAAAAGATGGTTTTCCAGTACCAAATCTAAATCTATTATAAAGTAGCAGTAATCAAAACTCTTTGGTACTAGCTAACAAATAGAGTAATGGATCAGTCAAATAAATTCAATACATATGACACAATAATCAAGGTCTATAGCAATCTAATATTTGATAAACCCTCATACTCTAGCTTCTGGAATAAAAACTCACTCTTTGACAAAATTCCCCCAAAATTTGGGAAAACTGGAAAATAATGTTAAAAACTTGGCATAGACCTACATCTCACACCCCATACTAAAATAATGTGAAAATAGATACATGATTTGGGCAGAAAGGATGGTACCATCAACAAATTAGTCGAACAAGGAGTAATTTACCTATCAGATTTTTGGAGAAGGAAGGAATTTCTGACAAAAGAAGAACTAGATAATCTTAAGAAAAGCAAAATGGTCAACTTTGATTACATCAGTGTTTCTGCTAATGGTCTCATTTCTAAAATATATAAAGAACTATCAAATGTATAAGAATACAAAGAATTCCCCAATTGAAAAATGGTCAAAGGATATGAACAGACAATTTTCAGGTGATGCAAGTAAAGCCATATATAGTTATATGAAAAAAATTTTCTAAATTACTATTGATTAGAGAAATGCAAAGTAAAACAACTTTGAGGAACCTCCTCATTCCTCTGATATTAGCTAAGAGGTCAGGGAAAAAAATAAATGTTGGAGAGATGTGGGAAAACTGGGACACTAAAACATTGTGGGTGGAGTTGTGAAATGATACAACCATTTTGGATAACAATCTGGAACTATGCGCAAAGGGTGATAAAACTGTGCATATACTTTGACCTAGCAGTACCATTACTGGGTCTGTATCCCAAGCAAATCATAAAGGAGGGAAAAGAGCTACATATTTGTAGCAGCTCCTTTTGTGGTAGCAAAGATTTGGAAAAGGAGTGGATTCCCATCAGTTAGAGAATATCTGAACAGATGTGCTATATGAAGGTAATGGAATATTATTGTCCTATAAAAAATGATGAACAAGCTGAATATAGAAAGTTCTATAAAGATTTACATGAACTGATACTAATTAAAATAAGTAAAAGCAGGAATACATTGCACACTACAATAACAAGAATGTGCAATGATCCACTATGAAAGGCTTGGTTCTTCTTAGTAGTTTTGTGATCCAAAGCAATCCCTAAAGACTTTGGACAGAACATGCCATCTGCATCTAGAAAAAGATCTATGGAGGCTGAATGTAAATCAACACATGCCATATTCACATCTTTTTTTCTGTTTTTTTTTTAATCTCTCCAATGGTTTTTCCCCTTTGTTCTGATTTTTCTCCCTCAACATGTTTCATAAACTACCATGTACTAAAATAAATAAAGTTACTACAACAACAGAAAAAAATAAGACTGAGCAAGTAAGTTTGATTCAGGTTCTGTTGGGCAGTAATAATGAAAAAGATGTCTCCATCTGTATATTTCTGTGTGTATGTGTGTGTGTGTCTCCCTGCCCCCTCCCCCATAGAGATACCTATGGGACCTACTAGAGTTTATTGAATAGTAAAGTGAATTGTAAGTAAGTGTGAAACTCAAGTTAGGGAAACCACTTAAGAAACTATTGCATAGTCTAATGCAAAGGCTTTGAGACCTTAAACTAGGATGATAATTACCTGAGTAGTAACAAGGGAGTAAAAAATTATGTTTTATATACATGGTAAAAGAGAATGAAGAGTTGACCTCAAAATGGAAAACTAAAAGAATGATAGGGTGGTTTTGGAAAAAAATAAAATCTGGTTTGGAAATTTTGAGATTGGAATTCTTGTGATACATCAGTTTGAAATGTGAACTAGGCAAGTAGGTCAAGAGAATCTTGGATTAAATATATTGGTCTGAGAATTACCTTCATAGAAATATTTAAATTCATGAGAACTGATGACATCAGAAAGGGTTGTGAGAGAATAAACGTAGAAGTTTGGTCCTAAGACAAAACCTCTGAGTATATTTTCAGTTAGGGAACAAGAAATTGGTAATAGTCTAACAAAGAAGAACAAGGAGTGTTCAGAAAACTAGGAGGAATGTTCAGAGCAGTCATGAAAGCTCAGAGATGAGAGAATAAACAGAAAGGCAAGATAATGAACAATGATAAATTTCCCCAAATACAAAAAGTCATTAAGTAGGATGTAAATTGAGAAAAGATTGTCTAATTTTCCAATTAAAAGAAATCCTTGGTAACTTTGGTGAGACCTATTTCACTTGAGATTACTAAGCTTTGAGAAAATAATGAATAGATAGGAAGCAGAGAAAATGAAGGTGGACAGATTATCCTATTAGTTTGATTAGGAAATAGAGAAAGATATTAGATTGTACTATGAGGGTATGAGAGGGTCAATTTAGGAGATGGGATCAGTACTAAATGTGAGATAAGGTTTGGCAAGAAGGGTAGGAGCATAGGAGAAGTGAAGGAGGGATACTTTTATGAGTTTTTAAAATTTAGGGAAGGGAAACCTCCAAATGGTTTCAGTGTTGCTGGTAAAGTACAGAAGCAAGGTATGAGATTGGGAATTGATGTGGGAGACTTGAAAATAGGAAAGATAGGAAGTACATTGTAGGGCATATAAAAGAGAACCAATTATAATAGAAAGGAACCAGGGGATTGTCTTGTGGCTAGAAAGGCTCAGTTGGGGCTTAGATAAGTTAAATTTATAGTAAACCCAGTCAACATGATATCTTCTAGCTCTGTTCAGTAGCATGTGAATGAGAAGGAAAGAGGCAGATTAAGGATTGATCTAGAATTATGACCCTGCTGACATATTATTTTGCTTATTCAATGGAATTATTCAATGACTGGTAAGGAATTCAAGAGTAGAGGAGATTCAATTAATAATAAAATTAGAATTGTAAACTACAAGTGAAATAAAATTAGGAGTGATAGCCAAGGAAAATAGTGAGAAGTAAATAAATTTAATGGAAAAAATGAATAAGAAGAATAAGGCACAGTGAGAGATGGAATGATAGACGTTTACTTTCAGAAGAAAGAAATTGAGCTCTTGATCATGAAATTAAACACAAGTGATGTCAAAATTAAGTACATGATTACCATTGTATTGCTTAGGGGGATAGTACTGGAATTTATGGAAACTAAGAAGATTCTGGAATTAGGAAGTAAAGATAATTGAAAGAACATCACAATATATGTTGAAGTTCCTCAAGATGAGGATAGGACATTGAAATGACTTGATTAGTGTGGAGATTAAAATTATTTTACCTACAATGAGAGAGATTAAGGCAGAGGTCTAAGCCATACTCCCCTATACTGAAGTGAACCTCAGGTCGTGCTCATGATCTGAGATGCCTCCTCCTTTCAAGGTCCTATTTTTAGAGGGCTAGATGTCCAGTTATTCTGGAACAGCTATAGAAAATACAAAATAATTCCATTGAATAAGCAAAATAGTATGTTAGTAGGGTCACAAGTTGGGTAAAACAAGGAATATTTCTACATAAGATGGACAGGCAGGAGGAATTAATTTGGACAGTAGGAAATGGAAATGATACAAGCTATCACAGTCAGTGATCTAAGTGATTATAAGGTGGTTATCTGCTACTGCTGGACAAGTCTAGAGGTACACAAATATTTTGTGGGACTTTCCATGTAGTTTGTGATCTTTGCCACACTGGGCTTGGTCATCATAACAAGGCTAAACAAGGGTGGAAGGCCTTAGTTAACTTCCTATATTTAAGCAAAGGAATTCAGATTCTGCAGCTTTGAGTTCTGGGACTTTATATACAAAAATTTGTTGTAGTTCTATCAAATTGATTAATACTGATTGGAATAATTCAGGCGTTCTGTGTACCCTTGGTAAATCTGCTTTCAAAGGCTCAAAGAACAGAAATTTAGAATTGAGAAATAAAAGCATTATAGGCTTAGAAGGAGCACGATACAAGGAGAAAAAAGTTGATTTTTCAAAGTGAATAGCTGTCAAGAAATAAGGAACCGTGGTAGTAAAGAAGAACAAAATAAAACAAACAAAAATCAACCAATGTGGACAAGTAATAATGTTCTATGTACCAGAACTACTCTGTGAACTTCTGTTAGGATACACAAAAGCTTCTCATAGTTTGAAAATACTATGTTTTTTATCTTAAAATTTCTAAAAAATTTACAGTAGAACAGGTGAAGAGCAGATGTAGTGTAGCATCATTTTGGAATAAGCTGTAATAAAACTTTGGCAGTGATTTAACTAGAAGTAATGAGGCTGTTTTCTCCCTTCCTCTCAATAAAAAGGTTAATTGTGAAAAGGAATGCTTCAGAGCCTAGAAAGGCAGTCAATCTAAAAGCACTTTGAAAGACTGGAATTTAAGAATATCTCAAAGGACCAAGCTGTGTCAATTGACACATTGCATTTTTAATCCATAAAGCAAAGAAAATAGATAAAGAGGGATATGAATTTTATTTGAAAGTAAAATTATAATATTTTTTATCAGTTGCCAAGTCTGAACCTTCTAAGATTGAGCTCTTACTTAAACCCAACACTTTGCCAATCACTGAGAGTATAAGAAAGTTAAAAATGTAGTCCCTCCCTTCAAGAAGCTTACATCCTGATGCAAAAATCAACATGTAAATAAATACTCTACAAGACACATTTTTTGAGTCATTTTTGGGTTATTTTTTTCCAACTCTTCATAAACCAATTTAGGGTTTTCTTGACAAACATACAAAGAATGACTTGCCATTTCCTTCTCCAGTTAATTTTACAGATAAGAAAACTGCAACTGAGTTAAGTGACTTTCCCAGATTGCACAGCTAATAAGTTTCTGAGGGCAGATCTGAACTCAGAAAGATGAGACTTCCTGATTCCATCTTTGGTCCTCTATCAACTGCACCAAGAATGTGCATTACAAGAAACTTACAAAGTAGATAAAAGACAGTTTGAATAGAAGGCTCACAGAAGTTGTTGTGATATTTGTCCTTTGTTCTGGAAGAGAACCATGACATCAGGGAGGGTTATCAAATTGCATACCTTTTGATCCAGAAGTTTCTCTATTGGGTCTGCATCTCTGAGAGATCTTAAAGGAGGGAAAGGGACCCACATATGCAAAAATATTTGTAGCAAATCTTTTTGTAGTGGCAAGGAACTGGGAATTGGGAGATACCCAGTGGAGTTGTAGAATGGCTGAATAAATTACAGTACATAAATATAATGGGATATTATTTTTATATAAGAAATGATAGGGGTAGCTAGGTGGTGCATTGGGTAGAGCACTGGCCCTAGAGTCAGGAGGACTGGAGTTCAAATCCTGCCTCAGACACTTAACATGTCTTATCTGGTGACTTTTGGGCAAGTTACTTAACTCCAATTGCCTCAGCAAAAATGAGTAAATAAAGAAAGAAAGAAAGAAAATAAAGAAACAACCAGCAGAATGATTTCAGAAAAGTCTGGAGAGACTAACATGAACTGATGCTAAGTGAAGTGAATAGAATCAAGAGAACATTGTACACAGCAACAACAAGATTGTACAATGATCAATTCTGATAGATGTGGCTTTTTTCAGTAGTGAGGTGATTAAGGTCAATTCCAAAGGTCTTGTGATGAAGAGAGCCATCTGCACCCAGAGAGAGGACAATGGGGACAAAGTGTAGATCAAGCATAGTATTTTCACCTATTTTATTGGTTTCTTACTTTTTTGCTTTTTTTTTTTCCTTTTTGATTGGATTTTTCTTGTGTAGCAGGGTAATTGTGGAACTATGCATAGAAGAATTGCATGTTTAACATATTTACTATATTATTAGGGGAGGAATTGGGGGAAGGGAGGGAAAAAATTGGAAAACAAGGTTTTGCAGGGGTGAATGTTGAAAACTATCTCTGCATATGTTTTGAAAATAAAAAAGCTTTTTAACACAAAAGAATCTCCTTTTCATCTAGTTTTAAAACAAAGCTTAATAAATAAATAAATCTGGGCGGTGAAGACCCTCAGAGTTTCTGGTCAAAGCAGAAATGAATGATATTTGCACTGTCAGAGTCAATCAAGACCCAAAAGTGACCAAATGTGACTTGACCTAGGACCTTTTAGTGGCCAATTAAAATCAGATTGGTTTTAGTTTAAGGCCTGGTGCTTAAAAAAGAAAACTAGCCTGTAAATCCCTTCTTGGTATCTTGAGAGGATTCACAGGTGCCAAAGGTACTACTAGCTGGGGATACCAGGAAAGGCTTCTTGTGATGAGACCTTTGTTAAGGTTTCTCTCTCTCTCTCTCTCTCTCTCTCTCTCTCTCTCTCTCTCTCTCTCTCTCTCTCTCTCTCTCTTTAAATCAGTGTATCTTAGAAGAAGTGAAGAGCAAAGCATCTGAAGCATGGGAAAACCAACGTATGGAACATGGAGATGGTAGATGGAAGGTCGTGTTCAAGAAATAGCCAGTGACTCAGAAAGGAGGGAAGTACTGGGAAGAAAGGACAAGAGCCAAACAAAAAAACTTTCTAATTTGATCCTGGGAATAGTAGGAAGTTATAGGAGCTCTTTGTACTGAGGGATGAAGGGGCAGGTGGCACAACAGACTAGATTACATGGAAAGGCTGCAGGAATTTCACTGAAATATTTACCTGCATTGCCCTGGCCTACCCTTTCAAAACAGCCGCAGGAAATTCTTCTCAGAATAGCTTCTTTGTCACCATTATAAGCTATGTATAAAGACAGAGAATGGGTAACAGCCAAATGTCAAGTGTGCATCAGCTGGCAGGTGTGTTTATAAAGAATTGCCAAACTAATGCAGTAAATTACTACCCTGTGGGCCAACTTACAACTAAACACCAATGAGAGCCCAACCACAGAGGCAACAGAGAGCATCTTGTCAAATACTTTGCGTCCTTGTTATAGGATTCAGCACAGCAAACCGGCTAAGGGAGAGCAGGCAGCAAAGGTACAGAACTGAGCCCAAAATGAATAACCTACAATGGAATACAATATACCAAAATAACATCTGAATGTGAGAACTCCTAAGGGGCAGGGGGAAAGTCAGGCACACACACTGTCTCAGCTTCCAGAGACAGAAGCAGAGGCTGAGGTGAGCTGCCTAATAGCCAATGGCCGTGAAAGGTCCGGTCCCTGCCCAGCCTAGGGTTCCTATGGAAACGGCAGTCCCAGGTAGCAGTCTATGGGCTTATAGCAGCAGGGACAGGAGCCCCACAGGACGACCCCTGTAGAAAACACAGCAAAGAAAGAAGCTCTTTGGAGGCTTTATCTTACTTATGTAAGGGCCAAGTCTGGCAGGGAGGAGAGAAGGAGAGAAATAGTACCTACTATGTGCTAAATATTATGCTAAGTGCTTTAAAAATACCATTTTGTTTGCTCTTCATAACAAACCTATTAGGTAATGACTCCTTTAATGAATCATTCATTTTACAGTTGTGGAAATTAAGGCAAGCAGGGGGGAATTGGCAAATCCTGAATAACCACAGCCAGTCCATGTTTGAAGCTGAATTTGAACTCAGGTATTCCTGGCCCAGTGTTTTATTCAGAGTACCACCTCCTGGTCTCAAACTCCGACCTTTCCTAAGGGGAATCAGGCTATTCCTATAGTGTTCAGAACCAATTAGTTGATTCAGAGGATGAAGGGAGAAGCACACACACCCACACCCACACTCATACCCACACACAGAATTAAAGTAAACTAAAATACACATGGCATCCCCGTACAATGGAAAATCAAAGATTTGGATTTGGAGTCAAAGAATTGCCTCTGTTTCTTGCTATATGTGTGACCTTGTGGCAAAGTCACTCACTATTGTTAAATTTCTTTTTTTTCATCTTTAAAATAAGGGGTTGAGCCAGATGACCTCTGAGGCCCCTTTCAGGTCCAAATCTATGATCCTGTAATTTCCACACCTCCACAGGCCAAAATATGAGTAATTGAACTATCAATAAGGGATCTAGAGAACACTGACGTAAAAACATATTTGCCATCACTTCATGAAGAAGGGGGAGTATAAGAGATGTTTTCATTACAAGAGATAGTTATTATTGGAAAAAAAAAGGAGTTGGAGGTCGATAGGGTGGAGGGAAGAGAGGGAAAAATTTAGAACAAAAGATTTTATAAGGGTGAATGTTGAAAATCATTCATGTATATATTTTGAATATAAAAAAAACTTTACTTAAAAAAAGGGGAAAAAAGTTGGCGATATTCAGAAATGACAGTAATTTACAAACCAGAAAATATGAATAAATACTAAAACAAATCTTCACATAATGGCAAAACATTTAGGCATTCCAGCTTGCCTAATTAAAATAAATTGAAAACTTTTTTGTATGTTGCATGGTTTTTCTATGCATAAATGAGGCATTGCTTAGTAAAACAAAACCTAGATTCACCTGATTATGACACTTGCTGGTAAGACCCACCTTAGTAGCCTATATTCCATGAGTGCAGGTGTTATTTCTTACTTAATGTTTATAACTCCTCTAGGCCTAGCACAATGGTCTGTGCAATGTATAAACACGGCAATTTTGGGTGACTTGTGTTGTATGGAATGCAGTCTTATCACCTATTTCCTATTTATGTAAGGCTTGGCACATAATAAATGCTTAATATATGTTTAAGTATTACCTGATCTTGTAGAAGGAGGGAGAGTGGAGCACATAGACACAAACTCAGTTAATATATGTTTAGCTATTTCCTGGTCTTATAGAACAAGGGAGAGTGGAGTAAGAAGGCTTTGGTGCAATAATGAAGGCCAGTGTCCACCCTGTCCTTTAGTATTCTAAACATCCAACCACAGAATAGAATTAGAAAAACTCTAGAGCTAGAAGAAAGTCAATATATCATCTAGCTTCCTTCTATAATATCGACAAATGATTCATGATTTTTAAAAGAATCTATTGCATGCAAAATACTATTCTAGATACTAGGGATATGAGGATGAAATATGATCCAGTCCTATCAAAAAGCTAGCATCTAATTGATTATTCATTCTTTTTTTTTAATGCCCTTAGGAATGAAGAAGTCCCTACCTCATGAAGTAACCTATTCCATTTCTGGAGACTTGCATCTTTTAGGGGAGTAGGGTGTTATATAAGACACAGAAGCATTGACATGAATACAATTCAAGGAGCAATAGAGTACCCAAGTTTGCCCATGTAATGTGGCAGAATCAAAATCCCAGAGCAATTTTTCATTCAACTGAACAAATATAGTTTTTGAGAATATAAGATTTGTCCAGTACCATGCTAACCATGGGCAAAACATGCTAAATTTGTTTTTATGTTCATTAGAGCAATAATTAATACTCATGAGGGAAAAGCAACAGCAGTCACAACTGATTAAACCTGTTACATTCATTTTAGATTAAAGGGAAAAAAGTCAGGAAGTTTCTTTCAAAATCAAAGTCATCCAGACAGCTACATGGTTCAGTGGATAGAACACTGGCCCTGAAGTCAGGAGGACCTGAGTTCATAAATCTGGCCTCAGACACTTAATACTTCCTAACTGTGTGACCCTGGGTAAGTCACTTAACCCCAATTGCTTCAGCAAAAAATTAAAAACAAAAACAAAATCAAAGGCCGTCAATTAATTAACCTCATTATATTTTTGATTAAACATCCCTAAACTGGAAGGGAAGTTAGTAAGAAATAACAAGATTGGATGTCAAAAGATCCACTTCATTCAAATCAGTTGCCAGATATAGCTGTTTCTATTTCCACACCATTTTTCACATCAGGTCACTTATTTCTACTCACATAGACACAAATTCAGTTCAGTCTTTTGTCATCTGTCACCTAGACTAAAGCATTGGCCTCCTAACTACTCTCTCTGTCTCAAATCTTTTCCCATTTCAACCAATTGCAAAGAAACTAAAAAGATTTTTCTTAAGCAGATCTCCCTTCTCTCCTTGTTACTTCTAGGATAAAATGTAAATTTCTTTGGCCCTAAAGGCTTTGAAAGCCCCCCCCCCCAATCTGTCCACAATTTATCCTTCTTGCCTTGTTATTCCACATTCCTCTTCTCACAAGGTATGATCCAGCTAAATTAGCCTTGTTTACTCCACACACATAGCATTTTGTCTCAGGAACATGCATACTCTCTTCACTGCTTCCCCAGAAAATTTCTCCCTTCCTTAAAGATGTAGTTCAAACATCAATTGGTAGTTCATAAATATTTGTAGATTGATTGACTTAATTTTTGGAAAATTTTTGGAAAGTTTCTCAGTTTGCTTATCTGGAAAATGAGGAATTTGGTTTAAATGACCTTTAAGAACTCTTCAGATTCCAATATTATGTGTTATATGCTTATCTTCAACCATTCTTAAAATATAAGGGGTGGGGGCAGCTAGGTGGCACAGTGGATAGAGCACCAGCCCTGAAGTCAGGAGGACCTGGGTTCAAATCTGGTCTCAGACACTTAACATTCCCTAGCTGTGTGACCCTGGGCAAGTCACTTAACCTCAATTGCCTCAGCAAAAAGCAAATATATATATATATATATATATATATAAGGGGTGGGTCAAAAACTCTCAAAGCTTTTTTCTAGCTCTAATTTTATGATCCTATAATGCTTGAATTTAAAAGATACTATGACAATCATTAGCATTAGAAGTTATCTTTCAAGTCTTAGCTAAAGGCCTAGAGTTACTTAGGCTCATTTTCCTAGATTCAAATCTGGCTTCAAATATTTATTAGTTGTGTGACCCTAAGCAAGTAACTTACCTCATTTATCTCAGTTTCATCATCTGTAAAATGAGCTAGAAAAGGTGTCTATTCACCTAGGCACAAATTCTTGCAAGAATGTAAAATAAATCTCTTCTGCATTCAAAAAAAATGAGTTAGAGAAGGAACTGGCAAAAGCATTCCTGTATTTTTGTCATGAAAACCCCAAATGAGGTTTAGAGAAAACCAAATATAACTAAAATGCTTATACAACAAGAAAAACAATTCCCAGAAAGGTTCAGTACTCTAGTTCACAAAAGTTAGGTGGCAGAATCAAAATTCATATTCATATTTTGACTCTAAATCTAGGTGAATAATTTCTACTGGGCAATTTTTTGTTCAATTGAACAAATGTGTTTTTTGAGAGCCTAACATTTGTCCAATATCATACTAACCACACTCATGTGATCATTAGAGTAATAATTAATGCTTATGAGGAAAAAGAAATAGTAATTGTAATTGTTTAGAATTTCTTATCTCTTTGAAATGTGATTCTATTTAGTTTAGGAACGTTTTAGACTTAAGAAAAAAGGTGAGGAAGTTTCTTTCAAGATAAAAGGTCAATGATTAGTCTCATTATATTTTTAATTAAATATCCATATACAAGAAGGGAAGCCAGCAAGCAAAAACATACATTATGATGAAAGAAAAGTAAAATAAGGCATAATGGAATGTTGCTCCATCAGCTCATCATTAGAGAAAAATGCCAAAGGTCTAAGTGGGCTTAGAAAAATGTTAACTTCTTCCACATTCAAACTGAATTAGAGAAAGACATGTTTTAAGCCAAAATACGGAAAGAGATTTCTTTCCCAGAATGATATATAATATGTTAAGACAAGTTTGTTTCAAATAATGAGGAAAATAATATTTCTATTGATAGTGAAATAATATTTAAATACTATGAAAGAAATACACCTTCATTTGCCATTTTTAAAAAGAAAAACACTGAGACCCAGCTGCAGAGATAACTACACATTTGGACAGGCCTAGAGAATTTAATGAAATTTTAAATAGAACATTAAGTTCAAAAACAAGAATATGAACATTTCTTACAAATTTAAAAATTATAGAATAAAAACAATATTGGCAATGAAGTGTCTGCTACACTATTTTATATGATTACGACTATAAAATAAATTTTTCCAATGTAAGTTTTCTTTTCAATTGACAAACATTTATATTTAACTTTCTTCCAATTCCCTCCATCACTTTCATTATTTCTTTTAGCAAAATAACATTCTGTTACATTCACACATTATAATTTGTCCATCCATTACCCATTTGATGAAATTATCCTTTAGTTTCCAGTTCCCTGTTTCCAATTGTTTAAAAAAGGATATAATTAAATATTTTTTACATATAACTTTTTTTTTCCTATTTCTTTAATTTCTTAAGAATATAGGCATAATTGTGGTACCACTGGGTCAAAAAGTATGCACAGATTAGTAATTTTGGGAGCACAATTATAAATTACCTTTCAGAATGGCTAGAGTCATTTACAGCTCATCAATAGTAATTAAAAAATATTTTCCTGCTATTTCTATTGTGTTTCTCGTTTTTCTCATCTTTGCCAATTTATTGGGCATTAGGTGAAATATCAGTTGTTTTAATTTGCATTTCCCTAATTATTAATGATTTGAAGCATTTCTTCCCAAATTGAATTGATAGCTTGGATTCTTTTTTGCTACGGGAGAATTCTTAAAAACTAAATTAAAATTCTTTTAAAAGGGATACAGATGCTCAGAAAATATCATATATATCATATATATTCTTTATCAATTCTATGAAAATTCAAAACCTTGTGCATATGTAAAAGTAATTAAAATATGAATGGGATACATTGACTGGAAAAATAATCTTTGGACTAAATATCTGTTAGGAGTTATATATATGTACACAGTAAAAGGCCCAGAAGTATTTCTCAATGGATACATGATCAAAGAACATGAACAAAGAGTTGATTTTAAGAATTGCAAACTATTAAAAGCATATGCAAGATTTTCCAAATCATGAATAATAAAATAAACACAAATCAAAATAACTTTTAACTTTGTGATCCTGGTAAGTCAACCAACTTCTTTAAGCCTCTGATATTCATCCTTTAAAGGATAAACTCTGAGGTCCCTTCTAGATCTAAATTAGTGGTCTTACAATTCTACAAATCTTTGCCCAATGTTTAGAAAATGGTTAAAGAGAATAAAAGATGGAAATTTTCTATGCTGGATGGACGATGGAAATCCATAGGCACATTAATACAAAGATTATATAATTGTGAATTGCCCCAACCATTTTGTAAAGCCACTTGTAATTAAATAAGAAAATAATTAACATTTTCATACGTAAGTACAGGAACATTTTTTGTTGGTAGGCAATTTTATAAAATAGTCAAAGACAGGAAGAAAGGTCACATATATAACAAAATATTTGTAGTAACATTTTTTGTGTGGTATCAGAGAACTCAAAATAATGTAAATACACATCATTTGGGAAATGGCTAAACAAATTATGATAAATGAATGTAATAGAATATTACTGCATATAAAGAAATGATAAATTTGAAGAATTAAATCATGTGAAGTAATATAAATCAATAAAAAAAGTAAGTAAGTAGATCTAGGAAACAATTCAGTGTTTGAGGTTGACTTTATGCTCAGTCCTCTTATCAATTTCCCTACTTAAGCAGTGTCAATAACTATACAATTTAATAACAAAGACATTGTTAATAAAGAAGAAATTGAATGTTGTGTAATTACATGATCTGACTAGTTCTCCAAGAAGAAGTGATATAAAGTTCCTTTTTTCTTTTGCAAAAGTGGGATACTATGTGTTTGAGATATTGAGTAGAGATATTTAACATAATGGTTAATTTTGCTGAATTAATTTTTCTCCTTTTTCTTTTTTATTCTTTATTCCAAAGGATGAACCTCTGAGGAAGGAATGGAGGAAAGCTGTATTCAAAAATTAAGGTAATTTAAAGAAAGATGATATCAATAAAATAAAAAACAAAAATAGAAGTGGCTGTTGATTATAGAAATTTCATTTCAGAAAAAAATGTTTTATCCAAAAAGTGATTTCCTTTTTAAGCTTAACTATAATTTTGTAACTAAATATTGAATTAGGAATTTGGATAGCCATCAGATAAGGAGATTTTACAGCCTTAAACGTGAAGGTAGTCAATTTGTGAGTGATGAAAAAATGAGGAGTATGACCATCTTTGTATGTGACTTAGATGAGGTAGAGGAGTAGCTAACAGTAAGTGAATGGTTTGAGGTATAAAAAAGGAATCTCCAAATAAAAAAGCAAAAGTTGGAGAGAAGAGAAATATTATGAGGCATGTTTAGAACTTATTGTGGAAGGCACAGAAATGACTTGGTGCAAGTTAACTATAGGTGATTGAGTGATAGAGATAAATAATATGAACTTAAAAGGAAGAGAAGCTAAAGAGTGTGGGAGGCAAGAGGAGAATCTGAAAGTGACAATGGGTTGGAAAGAGTATTCCAATTTTCCTGCCTTGACCAGTGAGCTGAAGAAAATGAGTAAATGTATACATTGTACTGAAAAGGCAAGGGGAGGCTGTCATCTGAGGGAAGCCAGGTTTGCTATAGCTAATAGAACAAGATGGAAAGGAAAAGAGTGAAGCGAAGTTGATTGCCTATGGAGCAGAAACTTCAGAGGGCATAATGAAAGACTTGGAAGTTACTTGGCTAAAACTTTGAATTGGGAAAGTTTAGAGAGATGGGGATAATGGGTGATGGGAATTCAGTATAGATAATGATTTCCAGAGATTGACAATCACAGGGTAATTACTGGGTGAGAGAATGTTCAATACTGTGCAGAATGTGGCTCATCTTCTTTCCAACAAAGTTTGAAAATTTGGCTGGAGGCAAGTCTTCTTTCCAACAAAGTTTGAAAATTTGGCTGGAGGCAAATGTAGCATAAGATGAGGGCAGCAGAATTTCTGGCAAATAGTAGGGTTATTTTAATAATAACTTTTTATTTTCAAAATAAATGCAAAGATAGTTTTCAATGGTCACCCTTGCAAAGCCTTGTGTTCCAAATTTATCTCCCTCTCTTTCCCTCACCCTCTCCCCTAAACAAGTAATCCAACATATGTTAAATGTGTGCAATTCTTCTAAACATATTTCTGTATTTGTCATGCTGTGCAAGAAAAATCAGATCAAAAAAGGAAAAAAATGAGAAAGAATTAAAAACAAGCAAACAATAACAAAAAGGTGAGAATACTAGGTTGTGATCCACATTAAGTTCCCAGAGTCCTCTTTCTGGATGCAGATAGTTCTTTTCATTGCAAGTCTATTGGAAATGACTTGAATTGCCTCATTGTTGAAAAGTGTTAAGTTTAACAGATTTGATCATCTCATAATCTTCTTGTTACTCTGTACAATGTTTTCTTGGTTCCACTCACTTTACTTAGCATCAGTTCATATAAGTCTCTCCAGGCCTTTCTTAAATCATCTTGCTGATCGTTTCTTACAGAACAATAATATTCCACTACATGCATGTCCCATAACTTTTTCAGCCATTCCCCAACTGAAATCCACATAGTTCGGTACCTCTATAAAAACGGTTACTACAAACATTTTTCACATGTGGATCATTTTCCCTTTTTATGATCTCTTTGGGATACAGATCTAGTAGAGACATTGCTGGATCAGAGGATATGCACAGTTTGATAGCTCTTTGGGTATAGTTCCAAATTGCTCTCCATAATGACAAGATCCATTCACAGCTCCACCTGCCATATATTAGTGTCCCAGTTTTCCTACATCCCCTTCAACGTTTATCTTAATCTATTCTTATAACCTTAGTCAGTCTAAGAGGTATGTAGTGGTATCTCAGAGTTGTCTTTATTTGTATTTCTCTAATCAATAATGATTTAGAACATTTTTTTTCACGTAACTAGAAATGTCTTTGATTTCTTCATTTGAAATGTATCTTTTAATATCTTTTGGCCATGTATCAATTGAAGAATGGGTTTTCAAAAAGTAGATTCTTAATAAATATTAATTAATTGGTTGTTTGATATCATATTCTTTAATAAGAATCAAACTCCTTTAAGTAAGAAGCAGGATTTTTTGTCTTTTTTTTTCTTCAGTACTTAGCACAGTGCCTAACATAAATTCCATGTTTAATAGCTTCTTTTTAATTTATCAGTTGTTTTGCAGGTGAGGATCCTAAAACCTAGAGAAATCATTAGCTTAAGATCAAAGTTTTTGGGTTGACATATCCATTTCTCTACTTTTCCCCCTTTTTTGGTAATTCAATTCAATTTATTTTTATAAGCTAGTTTTTATTTAATATTTTATTTTTCCAGTTACATTAATTTTTAAAAATTCAATTTTACATTCTCTTTCTTCTTCCCTTTCTACCTATTGAAGAATGCAAGCAAATCAACAGAGGATATACATGTGTAGTCATACAAAACATTTCCATAATCGTAATGTTGTAAAAGACCACTTAAAAAAAAAAACTCAAGAAGAATAAGGTTGAAAAAGTTTGCTTCAGTCTATATTCAGACACCTTCAGTCTCTCTTTGTAAATGGATAGTACTTTTCATAAGTGCTTCTTTTCTGGCATTGTGTTATTGAGAATAGCTACATCATTCACACGTGATCATCTTACAATAATTGCTGTTATGTTGTACACAGTACATTTCTATTTGCATCAACTCATGGAAGTCTTTCCAGGTTTTTCTGAGAGTATCCTGATCATCATTTTTATAGCACAAAAAGATTCTATTATAAGCACATACCACAATTTATTTAGCTATTCCCCAGTTGATGACCATTCCCTCAGTTTCCAATTCTTTGCTCCCAGAAAAGAACTGACATAAATATGTTTTGCACAGATAGGTTCTTTTCTTTTTCTAATCTCTTCTGAGATATAACCCTGGAAATAGTATTGCTAAGTCAAAGGATACGCATGTTTTCATAGTAACATTGGGCATAGTTTCAAATTGCTCTTCAGAACGGTGAAATCAGTTCAAAATTCTACCAATAATGCATTAAGGTCTCTATTTTTCTCCTCCTGAAATATTTACCATTTTCCTTTTCTGTCCTATTAGTCAATTTGATAGGTATGTAATAGTACTTCAGAATTATTTTAATTTGCATTTTTACAATTAATAGAGAATAAGTATCTTTTTCTTGGCTATAGATAACTATGATTATTTCATTTGAAAACAGTTCATAGCTTTTGATCATTTATCAATTGGGGCATGGCCCTTATTTTTATAAATTTAATTTAATTCTCTAAAAGTTTGAGAAATGAGTGCTTTACCAGAGAAACTGGCTTCATTCCTCCTCCCTCCCACAATTACTCTTGCTAATTGCATTTTCTCTGTTTATTCTATTCTCTACTTCCTTTTACCCTGTCCCTTCTTAAAACCCTTTTTCTTCCATCTTCTTCCCTAACTGGTCCTCTCTTCTATCATGCCCCTACACATATTTACTTCTCCTCCTGCTATACTGTAGGAGAAGGTAGATTTCTTTCATGTTGCTCCCTTTTTGATGAGAGTAAAGTTCACTGACTCCCCCTTATGTCTACCCTCTTGCCCTCCACCGTATGGAAACATAACAGTGTGTCTTTTATGTGAAATAATTTAGCCCATTCTACTTCTCCTGGTACACTTTTCTCTTGCCCCTTAATTCTATTTTTATAAATATTATCTTGTCACATTCATCTTACACCTATATATATGCATATATACATATATAGGATAAATGGAGAAAGAAGAAGAAAACAGCTCCTTTAAAAGTAGAATTGGCTAAAAGGAAAGGGACATAGAAAAGTTAACTGAAGAAAACAGTTCATTAAAAATGAGAACAGAAAATATATATATATATATATATATATATACTCCTTCAAAGTTATCTAATTTTGAGAAAGTTCTTATGAGTTATAAATATCATGTTCCCATATATATGAATATAGTTTAGTCTTATTAAGTCCCCTATGATTTCCTTTTTCTGTTTATCTTTTAATGCTTCTTTAGAAACTTGTATTTGAAAGTTAAATTTT
>JAJPUD010015285.1:21220-35265 GCA_023553655.1 Myrmecobius fasciatus
CAGCTTGGGGGCAGCTAGGTGGTGCAGTGGATAGAGCACCAGACCTGAAGTCAGGAGGACCTGAGTTCTGAGTTCAAATCTGATCTCACACATTCCCTAGTTGTGTGACCTTGGGCAAGTCATTTAACCTCAATTGCCTCAGCAAAAAGGAAAAAAAAAAAAGAATGCTTGAAAGTTCTCTATTTCAGTGAATTTTTACATTTCCCCCTGAAGGATTATATTCAGTTTTGCTGAGTAAATGATTCTTGGTTGTAATCCTAGCTCCACTGTTCTCCAGAACACCATATTTCAAACCTTCTGATCCTTCAGTGTAGAAATTGCTAAATCCTGTTACCCTGACTCTGGCTCCACAATACTTGAATTGTTTCTTTCTGGCTGCTTGCAATATTTTCTCCTTTACCTGGGATCTCTAGAATTAGGTGATAATATTCCTCTGAGTTTTCATTTTAAGATCTTCAGGAGGTGACCAGTGGATTTTTTTCAATTTCTGTTTCTATATTCTTAGAGCAATTTTCTTTGACAGTTTCTTAAAAGATGGTATCTAGGCTCTTTTTTTGATAATGGCTTTCACGTAGTCCAATAATGTTTAAGGTATATCTCCTGGGAACTATTTCCCAGGCTAATTGCTTTTCCAATGAGATATATCACATTGTCTTCTATTTTTTCATTCTTTGGTTTTGTTTTATTGCTTCTTTATTTTTCATAAAATCATTAGCTTCCATTTGTTCAGTTCTCATTTTTAATGAACTGTTTTCTTCAGTTAACTTTTGTATATCCCTTTCCTTTTAGCCAATTGTACTTTTAAATGAGCTGTTTTCTTCTTTCTCCATTTATCTCATTCTGTTTTTTTAAGGCATTCCTCTTCTCACTGCCTTTTTGTACTTCCTTTACCATTTGGTCTATTATGTTTTTAAAGGTGTTTCTTAAAATTATTTATTGTGCCTTCTTTACCAAGCTATTCACTTGTTTTTCATGATTTTCTTGCATCACTTTTATTTTTTTCTCATTTTCTCCCTATCTCTACCACTTGATTTTCAAAATTCTTTTTGAGCTCTTATATGGCTTGACAGCAATTCATATTTTTTCTTGGAAGCTTTAGATGTAGGAGTTTGGGCATTGTTATCTTTTGAATGTGTGTTTTTGATCTTCCTTGTCACAGTACCTTTCTGTGGTCTTTTTTCTGTTGCACGCTCATTTACATAGCCTATTATGTGTTTTTAACTTTTTGTTAAATTAGGACTCTGCTTCCAGAGTGAAGGATGTATCCTCCCAAGCTTCAGGGTTTTTGTACAGCTGTTTTCAGAAATATTTCCAGGGATCTGTAAGTTTTCAGTTCTTGTTAAGGTGGTCTGATTTAGGGAGAGGTGTTTACTATTCTCCTGGCCTATGTTTTGTACTGTGAGCCATAAGCACTCTTTTGTGGCCTAGAACTGTCGGGAGGGTCCTGCTCCACTATGGCTACAAAGTTTGGTGAGTTAGTACTTTCCTGTGCCTTGGAACTGCCATTTAGGACTGTGATTGAGATCTGAGTATAAGCAAAGCAACAAACTTTTTTACCTATTCTAGCAAAGTGAACCCAATAATCTCCTTCTGACCACTCATTTAAGCCTCTTGCTGTCTGTGGGCTGAGAGCTCTAGAAGCTGCTGCTGACACTACTGATTCAATGGCTTCCAAGGGCTTCTCCTGGTTTTCTCGGGCTAGGGCTGGGCTGAGAGGTCTGGAAACTCCCATTGCTGCCACTAACTTAGACACTCAGAAGTCTGTTCCTCCTTTGCTAGGGCCTGATATGGACTGCATTTTATTCTTGCCCTGCTGTGACAGACTTTTTTTTTTTTGTCAACATTTCAAGTTATCCTGGGACGGAAAATTGCTTCCCTCTGTCTCCTTGTGATGCTCTAAAATTTGTTTTGAGTCATTATTTCAAGATATTTGGAGGGTTTGGAAGAGATCTACAATGAGTTCCTGCCCTTATTCTTCCATCTTGGCTCTTCCTTGTCCCCTTATGTCTCCCAACTCCAAGTCCAGGTTTCATTCCATTACAACATACTGTTTATAGACATTGTTTAAACTCTCTGAGCCTTTTACCCATCTGTAAAAATAAGGAGCTGAAATAGATGTTCTATAAGATAATTTCCAATTCTAATATTTTATCAATATAAATTCCATTTACATTCTAGCTGGAAGTTCCATATATCAATATATTCTCATATTTAGTTCCTTATCCCTATGCTTAAATTTTAAAGTACTATTTTTTCACTATTTCATTGTGATATGGTAGTGAACCTGCATTCTCAGAGATTTGAATACCCCAGTAATAGACCTGGTAAATCCTACCAAGCAGAAAAGACATACACCTCAAGCTTGAGTATATTTTATTTCTAGTTTAGCAAGTATAGAAAAGTCAATAATTAAATAATTTATAACTATGTGAACTTATCTAAAATCTAGTAACTCACAGTACCCATCTACTAAAGTATGGAAGATTGTTAGCTTAATGGAGTACTCAAAATGATGAAATCACAAATCTCTTGAAATTATTGAATAAACTTGAAAATATCAAAAGATGGTAACAAATATTAAAATTAGTAGATTGATGTGCAAATTAATTGATCATGCAGGTACCCCATATAGATCCCCACAACCACAAATGAAAGAGTTCCATCTAGCAGTCACCTGCACAGTCTATAGACACATGAGCTCAAAAAGAGTTGGAATGGAGGAAATTGGAGGTATTAAACCAATAAATTGATGGGAAAAAGTCACAAGTCACAAGGTAAGAAGCCTTATATCAGCCCTAAGTGGTAAACCAATTTTTATATTTGAGAAGAAAATGCTACACATATTTCTGTTTAGAAGTTGGTTTCTGTCTTATACAGTAGTGTTTAAAGGTCCATAGTAGGGAGAACTCCTGGTCCTTTTTGGAGGGAAAATGTTCTTTATGTTAGCCAGAACAAAATTATAAAATGAAGAATTAGCAACTAAGAAGGAAGTATTGCTGACTGAATTAGAAGTTAGGCTGTTTGGGCAAAGCTATTGAATCTTTTGTCTTGAAGGTATCTTCTTGTAGTTATAAGCTGAAGTTAATCAGGCTGAGGACTTAGAACTTGGCAGAATAGAAAATACCTTTGCATTAAAAAAAATGTAATGTAATCTCTCTCTAGCAAAAGGAGATAATTGGAGCAGGAAACACTAGGAAATAATAGTAGGGTATTAAGGAGATAATTAACCCTTTTTTCTATTGCAAGCATAATCTGGAACAGATAGTAAGTGGTGAAGAGCTATAGTTATGAAGGGTAGTCATAAAGATAAAAGAAAATGATTTTGTAGTTAAATTGGATATTAGTTGGGTTTAATGCCCAGTTTGTAGGTATTCATATTTTTTTGAACCTTGCAATTTGTTATCTAGCATTGTGTGTTTGTAGATGTATTAAACTAATATTTATCCTCCTAATTTAATAGAATATTTTGGTTTTTAAAAGTTTTTAGTTTTTAAAAAGAAATTATATTATTGAATAAATTGTATGTTATAAACATGGTTCTCTAGAAAAGCCTGTGTTGTCTATTTATTCGTAAGGGCATTGAGGCAGATAAATGGTGCAGTGAAAAGAACACTGAATATACAGCCCTGCAGATCTGAGTTCAGATATAGTATAAGACATTTACTAGCTGTTTACCATGGACAAGCAATTTCACTCTCAGTTTCCTCAAATTAAAAATGAGGTTTTCAAAGGCATCCAAATTTTGGGGTTGAAGGGAGGAGCAAAAACGATAATAAATGTAAAGCACTGTTGAATTGGTTCAATCAAATACAATTCTTCATAATCCTTTTTGGAATTTTCTTGACAAAGATACTGTAATGGTTCACCATTTTCTTCTCTAGCTCCTTTTACAGATAAGGAAATGAGGCAAATAGGGATAAGTGATTTGCCCAGGAACACACAAGTAGGAGGTAAGTGTTTGAGGCAGGATTTGAACTCATGATGATGAATCTTCCTAATTCCAAACCCAGCACTTTATCTACTGCACCAACTAGTAGTAATGCTAGTTACATGGTAGCTATTGTTATTCTTTGACTGTTTTCTGTTAGTTTCTTCAGTGATGATAAAATTGTTTCACTTAACCATTTAGTGAGAGTGGGGAGGTAGAAATGCTCCCTGTTCTCCAGTGGAAATAGAGGTAGTGGTAGCTACAGATACTGTTCCATTTGCTTCATCTTCCCTTATAGATTGTCAGGTGGCTATGAGCATACAGGACCTGTTAAGGATGACATCAGGAAGTAAACTTCCTGGGAATTCAGACAGTCACTAAGTATTTCCCTAAGTACAAAGCAGGAGTACTTTGTAGCACTTATGCTGTTTGTGTTCAGTTTGAATAGGTATGTAGAGGAGAATGTGTGCTGCCCATCTTGTGTGTGGGGGGGATATTTTTGCATTTCAATCCTTCTCATACTTTCTCAGTAAATATCCTGTTGTAAAACTAAACGATATTAATTGGTTAGTCGATATGAAAAACATATTCCCTGGTCCCAATATTATTATATTCGGGAGAACATACAAGTTAACATTTTGAAAACTATAATGTTAGAAATTTCTTTTCTTAAGCATTCTGTTTACCCTAGCACCTTTCAGGAAAAAGTAGTAAGTAAACTGTAGGGACCCAACCCATCAGTGCTATTAGGAAGAATAAGATGCATGCAGAGACTGAATTCTGCTAGGAAGAATTAATCAGCCAACATGAGGTCTGCCTTGCAGAGCCAAATGAAATTTGAATTGACTAATTTTACAATATGTAAATGGATTATCTGTTTTTAGGGATTAACTGTGAGTAAATTTTTAATCCCACTATTATAGTCTAAGATCCATGAGAGCAGAGACTGTGACTTATCTCCACTTTGCATCTTCCCCAGAAGCCAGTGTATTGCTACTGCACTAAGCACAAGAGACAGTTGATAAATGTTTGTTGACATTCCCTACCCAGCCTTCTGCATTTACTCTTTTAGTACTTCTTTATTAGAAAAGCTCCATGGAGATAGTGTGTGTTTGGAAAATGAAAGATAATTTTAATAAGAACTCAACAAAAATAAAATCAGGAATTCAAAACAGTTAAAATGAAAAATCCATTCCTTGAGCATATAATTTCATTTATGTTGGGAACTCCCATTATGGAAATACCTTCCACCAAAGTAGAAGAAAAGGTTACAAACTTACGATCAGAGGAACCTTGTACCACTAGGCTGCTCTGAAACACTCTAGATAGACTCATCTTCCTGAGTTCAAATTGGGCCTCAGATACTTGTTGTGTGGCTCTGGGCAAGTTACTTAACCTGGTTGCCTCAGTTTTCTCATATGTAAAATGAACTGTAGAAAAAAAAATGGCAAGCCATTCCAGTATCTTTGCCAAGAAAACTCCAAATAAGGTCATGAAGAGTCAGAGAAAACTGAAATAACTGAACAATAAATCTTAGAGAGTTTGATTCCTGAGTGCACTGAGAGTTGATATGTCTTGCTACTGGCCATACAATTAATATTTGTCAGAGGCAAGATTTGAAGCCAAGTTTTCCTGCTTTCTATATTAAACCACTCTTCACAATGCTGTTTTGCCATGTTCCCTCTCACAATGCATTCCCAAGCTAAATATCAATGGCATTGATTACTTCTTGTGTTGGATTGTCTTGACCAATATTCTTTATGAGCATGGATGATGATAAATCACAATGGAAGTGCTTCTTTCAAATTATACCCTTCCCAGATCCTATTACTCAACTTCTTCCAGGAACTTGCTTCATATCTTATTTTTCTCAACTTTCTATTTTCTGCTTGTAACACTCTAAACTTATCTGAATTTTTGAGGTTTGAAAAAAGACTTAGTGAGGATTTTCATTTCCTTTCTAGGAGTTTTAATTCATTATCTGCCCTTAGCAGATGTGAGAGGATACTATTAACATTACCAGTTCAGTTTCTGTGCTAATTTTAGGGATACAAAACTACCTATTTTTCCTCCCCTCTCATTCATTTTTTTTCTCTTTGTTTCTGTCTCTTTTTCTGTCTGTCTCTCTGCATTGGTCTCTTTCACCAATTTCTTTTGGCAGGCTCAAGTGAGGACACTTTTTAAAAAGCATCTGCCAGGTCTGTTACCTGTTTACAGTTTTCTTAATAAAGCCACAAAGGAGAGACTTTATCAGAAATACAGGACATTGTACATATATCTCTCTGACACCTTTCTGTTCAACACTCTTTTATCAACTCAGAATGCTACCAATCTCAAGGTATATTTTGAAGCCAGAAGTGAAACTTAAAATACCCCCTTGCTTATATGAATAATGATCAAAAGCAGCACTGGTCACAAGAGAGGAATCTTTCATTTTTGGCCTCAAGATTTCAATAATCTAGCAAATATTGTATCCTCACCAAAGTTAAGGTATTATTCTCATGAATACTTTTACTTGTGGAGAGATTTAAAATTTGTTTAATTTGCAATTACACATTTTTTCTGTCAGTATTGTGGTAAAGTTCATTATAAGATACTAAGATACCATTTCTTTCCCACCAAAAATACCTTATGTAGTTAATATATATTCATATGTACATATATTTATGATGAGACATGTAAGTTTCTTAAATGCAAAAACTGTTTCATTTTTATTCTAAGCACTTAGCACAGTGCCTCACATATAATAGAATCTTAATAAATGCTTCTTGATTAGTATGTTGTTTGATCACACAATTCATCCCCTTGACCCCAGTAAAACTGACTTGAATTCTAGCTACCCTATGACTCTCAGGTATAGAAAACTGATAAGTGAAAATTGAGACTTACTTCATTTTTATTCTATTTAAATATTTCTATTTATTCCATGCCCCATCTCTCCTTTAACTAATCCTCCTTCTTGAGGGGCATTTTCTGATTGTTTTTGACCATATTCCAGGCATCTTTTTCTTTGAATAGCATGACAAAATATATCTCATTTCTCTTAATTCTCTTTGCAGTGGAAATTATTTTCACAACCATTGGTTGTCTCTACAGTGGCATTATGAAGAGAATAGTGTATTCTCCTCACACATCATAGGAGAGCAAACTGCCATAAATCCAATGTGAGTATTCAGGAGGAGGGTTACAGAGGTAAATAAAATATCCATGAGGAAGCAAGAGCAGAGATGTTGCTGTGGAATTTCTCAATTTCCTGTGCAGTGTCCAAAAATGGGACAGAACATTGGGAAAATGGCATATTTGTGATTCTTTTATGCTGTAAACTTAATTCCATTGCACTTCACATATGCTACTTATACTCTTTCTGATTACGAAACAAAAGATTCAGCATATATTGGGATCCACACATCTGGGGGAAAGACCCATTATATATATATATATATGTATATATATATATATATATATATGTGTGTGTGTGTGTGTGTGTGTGTGTGTGCATTGTGTGTGCATATATAAGGGACATCAAAGTATATATACATATATAATTATAGAAGATTTATTTTCTGTTGGTAAAGACTTGGAAATTGAGAAGATAGTCATGAATTTCTGAATGTCTAAACAATTGTGGCATATAGTTTTGATGGAATACTATTGCAATATGTGAAATGACAGGCACAATGATTCAGAAAAACCTAGGAAGATGCATATGAATTGATGGAGAATGAAATGAGCAGAATGAGGAGATCATTGTACACAGTATCAGTAATATTGTGATTGCTATTCTCAACTATACAGTAACTCAAGATAGTTCTTAATGACACATGAAGAAAAACTGCTATATATCTCCAGAGAAGGAACTGATGAACTTTGAAGGTAAATTGAAGTATAATTATTTGACTTTATGTTTCTTGTTATATTTTTTGCCAACATGGCTAATAAGGAAATATGTTTTGCACAATTCCACATGTGTAATATCATATTTTTTACTTTTTCAATAAGTGGGAAGAAGTAGCAAGGAGAAAAAAAATTTGGAACTCATTTAAAAAAATGTTAAATAAATAGTGCATTAATCTTTAAATTTATTTTATTTTTAATTTATGTAATGAAATAAGCATTTCTATATTTTAATAAAATATGATTACACATGAAACTTCAAATCAATTATGTGCAATTTCAAAGTCAAATATGACTTTTAAATATAGTTATCATATAGATTTCATTTTTTCTTTCCTTTCCCACTACTCCATCATTTCACACACACATACACACACACACACACACACACACACACACAATTATTTTTTATATACTTCTGTCTATCAGTTCTTTCTCTGGATGCAGATAGTGTTTTCTTTATATTTCCTTTGTAGTTAATTTGGTGATTTGTAATAATTAACATGAATTATTCATTCAAACTTGTTCTTAAATCAATATTGCTATTAGTGTATACAATATTTTTCCTTTCTTGTGTTTTTCCCTTTTGATCTAATTTTTCTTATGCAGCATGATGGAACATGGTTCTCCTCATTTCACTCTTCATTATTTCATGCTACTCTATTCATGTTTTTCTAAGGTCACTAAGTTCATCATTTCTTATAAGACTGTATTACATCACAATTTTATACCACTACATTTTCATCCATTCCTATGTTGATGGGCATTACCAAAATTTCCAATTCTTTGTCACCACAAAGAGAGCTGCTATAAACATTTTAAAACATATAAGTTCCTTTGCCCAAAGGACTATGAAATTGGGCATACCATTTAATCCAATAGTGTCTCTACTGGGTCTTATCCAAAGAGATCATAAAAGAGGGGAATAATACACATGTGCAAAAATATTTGTAGCAACCCTTTTTGTTTTAGCAAGAACTGGAAACTGAGTAGATACCCATCTGTTGGGCAATGGCTGAATAAGTGTTGCTATATAAATGCAATGGAATATTTCTGTTCTAAAAGAAGTGACGAGCAGGCAGATTTTAGAAAAGCCTGGAAAGACTTACATGAACTAATGCTAAGTGAAATGAGCAGAACCAAGGTAACATTGGACACAGTAACAATAAGATTATGATATGATCAACTTTCATGGACTTGTCTCTTTTCAACAATTCAAAGCAGTTCCAATAGACTTGTGACAGAAAGTGCCATCCACATCAGAGAGAGCTCTATGGAGACTAAATATGCATCAAAGCATATTTTCAGCTTTTATTGTGCTTCTTTATTTCTTTGTTTGTTTTTCCTTTCTTGGGATTTTCCCTTTTGATCTATTTTTTTCTATTGTAGCATGATGGAACATGGAAATATATTTAGAAGAGTTGTATGTGTTCAACCTATATCAAATTGCTTGTTATCTTGGAGAGAAGAGAGGGGCATTGATGGAGAAAAACTTTGGAACACAAAGTTTTGCAAAGGTGAATGTTGAAAACCATGTGCATGTATTTGCAAGTATATATTAAAAATAAGTTAAATTTAAAACATATAAATCCTTTTCATGTTTCCCCTAATCATCTCCAGAAATAGACCTAGTTGTGGCATTACTGGGTCCAAGGATAAAAGCAGTTTAATAACCCTTTGGACAGAATTCCAGATTGTTCTCCAAAATGTTCTCAGTTCACAATTCCACCAACAATGAATTGTGTCTTAATTTTTCCACATTCCCTCCAAGATTTGTAACTTTTCTCTTCAGTCATTTTACCAAATCTAATAACTACAAAATAGTATCTTAAAATTGTTTTAATTTGCATTTCTGTAATCAATAAAATAAAATATTGTTTTAAAAGAGAAAGTAAAAAGAGACAATTGGATTCCCTCTATGAACCTTGCTAATGGTAGGAATCAAAGAAAAAACATGTATCATCTCCCTATACACAAATATAAGCAGTTTTTCCTTGTTCAGTCCTTTGTCATTATTCATTCATGTTTACCTTTTAATTTTCTCCTCACAGTTTTTGAACTTCAAAGTTTCTTTGTAGCTCTAATTCTTTCGACAGGAATGCTTGGAAGCTATTAAAGATCCATTGTTTACCTCTGTAACAATATATTTACTTTTGTTGAATAAATCATTCTTGGCTCTAAACCAACATATTTGCTTTCTGGAATAATTTATTCCACATTTTCTGCTCCTTTGTAGTACTGACTGGTAAATTTTGGGTAACCATGACTCTTTCTCTGGTTGCTTGCAGTATTGTTTTCTCTAATTTGGAAACTTTGGATTTTAGCTATAGTACTACTGGTAGTTTTATTTTGGGGATTTCTTTCAGGAGATAATAAAAAAAAGTTTGTCTGTTTTCACTTTGTCCTCTGGAATTAAAAGTTCTGGGCATTTTTTTTTGTTGATATATGATGACTAGGTGGTTTTTAGGGTGTTCAGTTAATTCAATAATTCATAATTCTTATTTTATTCCTCATCTTTTTGCCCAAATCCATTGCTTTCATTATGAGATATTTAATATTATATTTTACTTCTTTCAGTCTTTTGGCTTTGCTTTAATATGTTTTATTGTTGCATGAAGTGATTGCCTTCCATCTGGTTCATTCTGATTTTCAGGGAATTTGTTGCTTGTGCCAAATGGTTAATTTCCTTTCCAATTATTTCTTCCATAGCTCTCATTTCTTTTCCATTTTCTCTTCAAGTTCAATCATTTCATTTATATAAAAAAAAAAATTAAACTCCTAAAAAACAAACTTCCAGGATTTATCTCTTCCAGGAATTCTAGTTGAACTTTTGTACAAGGCATTGCTTATAGATGTTTTGGGACTTAATTTTTTTCTGTGTTTGAACATCTCTTCCACTATAGCAGCTCATTCTGGATGGATTATTTTTTTTCTCTTATTTGTCAATTTATTTCCTGGCTTTGGACATGTTAAGAAAAGGCTCTGACCCACTTCTGGAGATAAAGTCTGGACTGATTCTATTGTTCTTTTCTTGGGTTGTATGTCATTTCAGGGTCTCTGGGATGGCTAAGGATCTACAGGCTTTCAGTACTATTGAAGTTGTCAGATTTATGACAAAGTCTGATTGTTGCTCCCACTTCTACCCCTTGTCTAAATTCTTCAAGTTCCTGATCTGAATTTGGCTTTGTGTAAGAGTAAACTGCTGGAGAATTGCTACCCTCATCCCCCTTCACCACTTATCAATCAGCTAGTAAACTCTTTTGGTTCAAAGTCTGGAATTTCTGCCTTGGTTATTCCTTTAAATACTTGCCTAGAAACTGGAAGTGAAGCCTGTTTTGATCTTGAGATTTGGACTACACTATTGCTGTTTACTTTTGAACTTTCTCTTTTTCTGTACAAAGTTTAGAACTTCCCTACCGCAGAATGCCTCTCCCTCATACTGATTACCTTCTCAGTCTACCCTAGATCTATAACTCAGTTGCAGTCACATCACTCTATTACAATGTCCCAGTGTAGGTCTGCTTCCAGTAAACCTGGGTAAAACAGGGTTTACCTTTTTATTCCCATGAGTTGAACTGGGCTGGAAAAATGATTCTTTATGAATTCCCATCAGGATTCACTTTGGCACATTTTTCTAGATCTGTTTAGAGGAATTGATGAAGGTGAGCTCATTTCATTACTCCTATTACTCTACCATCATAGCTTTATTACTCCAAAGAAACTTTTAAAGACAAATTCCTTTGAGCATTATTCTCACTAATCAGTCAAGGGTTGAGAGGAATAGTGATTTAGTGACAACTGGGAGGACTTTGTTTCAAGACCTATTCCTGTCACATATTAATTATGAAATGCTAGGGAAGTCATTTGACAGTTGCTTATCTTCACTCCACTTTGGTAGGTAGAGTTTCCTCATTGGGAGCTTACTATGCCAATAAAATCACAAGTCCACTCAAAAGAAGAAGTCTCAGTGCAATGCTAAGTTGGTCACTTCTACTAAATGAATGTGATTGTAGTCTGACATTTTGAATTTTAGAATTCTAGGGCAAATATTCAATCATATTACCCTAGTTTTTCCTTTGGCCAGGAAAAATCTTGTGGTCTCTATAATTAGGAACTGGCAATGGGGTAGGAGATTATAATTTGTTTTGTGACTATCACAATATTATACAATTTTCATTCTGATTACTGTCCACAGTGTTGAAATATTTTTTTAAAAAAAGTTTATACATCTTAGTAAGAAACACAGTGCCAGATACCTATACCACTATTTTAAAAATAGACAACAAAAGTGGTAAACGTCTCCATAACATAGAAAAGATATTCCCAAAGGGTATATTATTCTTGCTTTAATATGGAACCTAGCTTAGTCAGCAGAATAGGGAAACCAATCAAGTCTGAATGGTCTGGACTTTAAACTGTAATCTTCAGGCTTGAAATGAACAGAAAAGCAAGTCAATGAACAAGCATTTGTTAAGTGCATAATATGCATACCTAACACTGTGCTAAGCCCTGGGGACACAAATAAAAGTAAAAGACAGGCTTTGCCTTCAAAGAGCTTATATTCTAATGGGAGTGATTATCATCTTAGTGGGAACATTTATTCTTCATAAATAAACAAAATAATCAAGCCTTAAAAGTGTTAAATGACTATTTTTTTCAGAGACTCAGTTTTTAAACATTTATCAACACACCACTGACTAGACCTCTTATTTTTATCCCAATGAATTTATGCTGCAGAAGTTTTCATTTGTGGGCTGTATTTAAAAATCATGGTATGGGATGTAGGTTATTGCTTAATCAACTTTTTAGAATGCATTTTTTGAGAAATGATGAGGACTAAGGAAACACTGATCCTCCAATAAATTTCCTGATGGTTCTTCCAATTAATTTTTTTGCTTGCAGAAAAAGAGACAATTTATCCTTTAGAATGAATTATCCTTTGGACAAATTATCTTTTGGAACTGAAACTTGTTAGTTTTTGAGAGAGGTAGGACCAGGGCATATGGTTGCATTGTGACTTGTTATCATGTGAGTAGATAGATTATAGATGTTTTCTGGGAAGATCTACAGGCATATGATTCCCTTAGGGATAAGGCCCTTCAAAGTGTGTGTGTGTGTGTGTGTGTGTGTGTGTGTGTGTGTGTGTTTGTGTGTATGTGCGTGCGCGTGTGCACATACACACATGCATACACATATAACTGGTATCAGAAGTTATTTTATTTTAATAATGGAGATCTTGACTTCCAAAGGGCACCCATTTCATTTAGCCTAAATTTCCTTTGATAAAGTAAACATTGATGATGTCAACTATTTTCACTGATCCCTTCCCTCTTCCTTCTCTCCCATTCCAGAAAAATGACTAATATTCTCTGGGAGATTCTGCTATTAGGCATATATCTCTTCCAGGATTAATGCCTCAGAGAGAGGTTAGTTTTGTAGATATCTCTCAATGAGAAAAATATAGTCTTTTACAGGACATTGCAACCTGTCACTAATTTTAGGAAGCAATCACTCTCATGCTATGGCATGCCATATATGTACAAAGTATACAGATGCATGTGACTGTTATAGTTTACAAACATGAGTTCCCAGTAGAATTGAACAAGCTAAGACAAAACCCCATATTAATAACTGCTTTTATACAGGACTTCAAGGTTTGCCAAAAACAAACAAACAAACAAACAAAAAACCTTTACATATACTGTCCCCTTTGAGCTTTATAAGGATCCTACAAAAGGCCACAAGTATTCTTACCCTTATTTTACAAAAAATAAGAGAAGTTAATTGACTTAAACCACACAGCTAGTAAATATCTGATCCAAAATTTGAACTCAAATCCTTCTGACCCCAAGTTTAGTATGTTACCAACTAACTACCATCATCACTACAACCCTCAAATCCTCATGGAGCTGTCTCAGGACTCTGAACACAAGAGTGGGAACAATAAGCTCTCCCCACCACTGACCCTGTTTCAATCTCAGATTTTATACCCATTGGTTAGGGGAACAGTTATTGAGGTGAAGATGCCAGTCTCCCTTACACAATCAACACCAACTGTCTACCAACTTCCACTGATGTATGTCAAAAAGTCCTAGGCTGGCAGTATTCTTCCCTTCTTGCCCCTCAGCCCTCAGACCTGCTTCCAATCCCCAAAGCCATTATCTATTTGTATCTATATCTATCTATCTATCTATCTATCTATCTATCTATCTATCTATCTATC
>JAJPUD010015286.1:0-37928 GCA_023553655.1 Myrmecobius fasciatus
AAAAAAAAATGCTCTACATGACTTGATTAATGAAATGTAAATTAAGATAATTCTGAGGTACCATAGCTCACACTTCTCAGATTGGATAAAATGACAGAAAATATAATGATAGATGATGGAGGGAATGTGGGAAAACTGGGACACTAAAGTATTGCTGGTGGAGTTGTGAATTGATCCAACCATTCTAGAGAGCAATCTGGAGTTATGCCCAAAGAGCTATCCAACTATGCTTACCCTTTGACCCAGCAGTGTCACTACTGGGTCTGTACTGGGTCTGAGATTATAAAAAAGGGAAAGGGACCGATATGTGCAAAAATGTTTGTAGCAGCTCTTTTTGCAGTGACAAGGAACTGGAAACTGAGTGGATGTCCATCAGTTAGAGAATGGCTGAATAGGTTATGGTATATGAATATTACTTCTATACGAAATGATGAATAGGATGATTTCAGAAAGGCCAGGAAAGACTTATAGAAATTGATGCTAAGTAAAGTGAGTGGAAGCAAGAAAACATTGTACACAGCAACAATAAGATTTTGTGTTGATCAATTCGGACTTGGCTCTTCAACAATGAAGTGATTCAAGGCAATTCCAAAAGACTTGTGATAGAAAGAGCCAATCACATCCAGAGAGAGGACTATGGAGACTGAATGTAGATGAAAGCATGTTTTTTTCACTTTTATAAAAAGATTCAGGGACTTCTAACCCTGAGAAGTAGAGAACAATTCAAGAACCTGGGGTATTTAAGGTAAGACCAGGCAGAGTTTATAACCTCAAAGGTGATACAGATGGCACAAGGCTGCCCTGGTGCAAAATCTCATCTGGAACTAAAGTTGAAGATTTGAGTAAATCAAAGAAAACAATCCCAGTACCAAAAATTATTGCAAATATAGAAATTCCTTGAAAGAAGGAGAGAGTAATTCCATAAAACTATAATCAGATACTCAAAAGGGAAAAAAAACCAAGATTTTTCTATAGGTCTACACAAATACTCAAAAGAAATGAAGCAAGAAATAATCAATATCTTAAAAAGGAAAGTAGTAAATCTTAATAAATAGGCTCCCTGCAATCAAAATATATTTTCTTATTCTGAAAAAGTGAGTAAAAAGGGAAAGAACCAGAAACCAAGAAAGTGTCTTAGATTGTCTTGTACAGTCAGTGAATAGTTGAAAAAATTTGGTCCTATGAAGGTAACAGAATAAGAAATGATGGAGTCAATCTCAGAGAATCTTGAGTAGCATGAACTGATGCAGAACCAGGAAAATAATTTATACAAGGACTACAGAAATGTAAAGAAAAACAACTTTAAAAGTCTCAACAATTATGATCAATGCAATGAACAATCATGGCTCTAAAGGACCTATAGTATGTTTTTCACCTCCAGACCAAGAACAATAGACATAGGTGAAGACATACATTTTTGGATATAATCACTGTGTGGATTTGTTTTGCTTGGCTATGTTTATATTTTAAAAGAACTGTTCCCCCAACTTATTGAAGAAAAAGAGGATAGGCTTAGCAATAGTGATTGCCTAAAACATGAGGACTATTGGAAGATTTTTAAAAATGTTCTCTTTTAAAGAGAACAGAAAGAAATACAAAAGGAAGTAGACAAGTAGGATGTTTTCCAAAGTAATATGTAAATGCTATATGCTTTTAAAAAAAAGCAAATGGTTTGAAATGGAAATTCACAGTTTAATAGATTTTATGCTGTACAAAAAACATATAAAGCATCACACAAGGAAAAAAAAAGATCTGAAAGTACCTTATGAATATTGGGAATGACACATACAAGATGCAGATAACTGAAATAATCCTTAGGAAGTAAGCCTTTGGTATTGTAAGACTCTATCAGTGTTCAGGATGGAATATGACAGGAGATGAACACAGTTTAATGTGGGGGCTGGGCAGGGCAGAAAGCAAGGACTTCAGGGAAATAAGAAATGATAGAAGAAATTCATAACCAAAGACTATTAATCAATGGCTCAGTGTCCCTGGGAAATAGCTGAGAAAAAACTGTGACAGATGTAGGTAACATGCTGAGAGGAGTCTCACAAGGACTGATTTGAGATAGATATTATTTACTGCTTTTATCTATGATACGGATTAAAGAATTGAAAATATGCTCATTATGAATGCAGGCACACTAAACTGGGTGAAGATGTTAACAGCTCAGAAGACAGAAATAGAATGAAAAGTGACTGCAACAAATTTGATAAATTATTCACCAAAAAACCCAAGATACCGTTCAATACTTTAAGTGAAATATTACAAGTTAAAAATTCAATAAACTTTGGGGCCAGAAATAAGCTACACAAATCTAAATGGGATATGATAAGCATAGCATAAATCCCATTCTTTTGGTGCAACTGATCTGTAGTAGATGATAGGAAGGCAGAAATCAGTGAAAAGCAATCTGGTTTGAGAATCCTTCAAAACATAGTTTGGTCTAACTTTCTAGAAGTTGATTTTCCTGATTCCCTCATTTCAGGAGCTGTGCTCTCTTGAAATGACCTTGGATAATATTACATATACTTTGTATTTACTTCTCTATGTGGTCTATTGTACCTCCACAGTTAAAGATCAGCATATTTTGTCTCTGTGTGCCCAATTCCCAGCATATTACCTTAGCCATAGTAGGTGGGTAAAAAAAAAAAAAAACACTGCTGCATTTGTTTTTGAATCTGAGGACACAGGTTCAAAGTCTACCTCTTCTTGCCACCTACAAGATCTTGGACAAGTCATTTTTCTCTGAGCATTGGCTGCCTCATTGCAAAATTAGAGATTCCTATTGGATGGGCTCTAATTGTTTCTTCCAGCATTGAATCCTGTGATTTGTTGTCACAAAAGTCCATCTCTTGGACACTAATATTTCTCTAATGATGTTGCCTGATTTTTTTTTCTTGCAATAACCCAAAAGGTAATAGAAAGGTACACAGAGGGGCATAAGCAGCAAGTGATTTGTGCATGAAAAAGGACCTTAAGACCTATTCAAGATGAGCTGATTATGTAACAAGAATGGCAAGCAAGAAACAGAATATCTAGTGGTACACTGTCACATTGAAGGTATTAAAAGAAATATGAGGAAAGCCTTCAGAATTCTGGGCATTTTTCTAACAAGAATTTATGGGAAAACATGGACAAGAATCACAGAGGTGGAAGTCATGGGATCTACACCACTGGGTATAATATATCTACTGATGAAATCATGAATTCATCAAGGTTGGAGATGCAAAGTTAAAATTAAACACAATCCTTGGTCTTAAGAAGTTTATAAGCTAAATGAGGATGAAAAATCCAAAATGTATTATGTGACATTACTTGGAAAAATATTACATATGTAGTAGAAGTCAAACACTCTACCAATAAGCATTGATTGGTGTCAATATGTCAGGTGTGTTAAGCACTGGAAAAATAGCAGAAAAGATTTAGGGAGGAAAGAGTTACTTTTACTTGGGAATATCAGGAAGCTCTTATTAAAAAAATGACATAGAAACTAAATTACTGTTAAGTCATTTTAAGTTTTGATAACATGGACTGAAAAAAATCTTTTGATATGAATCTAAAATAACTTATTTATTGGGGGAGGCAAGCAGAATTAAATGACTTACTCAAAGAATCACACAGCCAGCAAGAGTGTCTGAGGCCAGATTTGGACTTAGGTCCTCCTGACTCCAGAGTTGATGTTCTATCCACTGCATCACCTTGTTGTCCCTAAGTAACTAATTTAAAAAGAGATAATACTGATAACAATAGCAAAAAAGTATATAGTTCTCTTAAAAACTCATGTTACCTCACTGGAGCATCATAACAAATGGGGTAGAGAAGTACTTTATACATTTTTCACTCATTTTGCAGATAAGGAAGCTAAATTACTTCTTTTTGACCACAAAGGTTATAAGTATAGCAGGTGGTATTTGAACTAAAACCTTCTTGACTCTACTCATTATCCCCCTCAAATCAAAAACATGTTTGTTTAAAACAAAACGCACATGCTGAATAAGAAAAGTAATTTCTGGTCCATGTCAAAATGGAGTTATCCCATCAATTATTCATTGGTAAAGAACATGATTTGACCAATGAACAACATACATAAATAGTAAAATCAACCTACAAAAGCAATGCACATTGAGTATTATTCTAAGCCTTCAGTGAATGATGAAAAACAAAAATGGAATTTCTATTATAAAACAGGAAAAGAATAGCCTAAGCATGGACAAGCACATAATCAAATCATAGGCTATGACGATATAGTGCCTTCCTTTACAATAATAAAAATCATGGTTCTAACTATTCTTTAAGTGCCATCTTGTTTTCACCAAATATAATAAAGGCAATATAATGCATGGGGACTGATTAATAGAACTTAATACCTTAGCTTCATTCTGTCATGTATTTTTCCATGCTGGATACATTGATCTTCCAATTCATTATTTCGTTTTTGCAGCTTTTCGAGTTTGTCTGTCATGTATTTGTTTTCATCATTAAGCTGGGAAACTTCACACCTAGAAAAGTAAAATCAGAAAAGGTGGTTCTAGCTAGTCATGGCTTCTACAGATACTCTTCATTTTAACATACACTCCATATTTAAAGAAGTAAAAAAAAAGGAGTCAACATTAAAAAGCACCACCTGAGAAGATGAATGATTAGATCAGAAATATTAGTGAAAATTATAATGCTTTCTGAAGTTCTTTACAACTGTAAAGATAAGAACATGATGGATGGATGGATGAATAGATAAAATACTTACCCTAAAAGCTGTCCTAACAAAAATATCAGATGTCATCATGACTACATTTCTTCCTTTTATATTTAGCTAATAAGAGTCACCTAATTTCTAGAGCAATATGTTTTGAAACTCACTCATCAAACAGCATTAGTAGTTCTCATGATAATGAACATTTTTAAAAAGTTTTCTTTTAAATAGATTCCTGCCTTGGGGCAATAATTTTTGGCAAATTCATTAAGCTTGAATTAAGTCAGGAGAAGAATTTAGATTTGTCCTGGAGGAACTTTCCTTATGAATGACTTCCTCCACCTAATCGTTCACCTTCCAACCTTAATTCCTTGTTTGAGCTATCCCATATGCATGGAATTATCTCTTTTTCTACTTATCAAATAATAGTAATAATATTCTTTTGGACAGAACTGAGATAGTATTTGTTCAGGGAACTCCCAGGGAAGTAATGCCTTCTAACAATATATACTGGCAACTCTTGTGCATCTTAGAGAACTGGAGCCAACACAGGCCATGGGACAGGAGTCAGGGAGAACTGGGTTGGAGACCTGTCTCTGACACACCCTGGCTGTCTGACCCTGGGCAAGTGGTTTAACCTCCAGAGATCTAAACCCAATTCAGGCTTCTAAGGGGTAGAGCTGGTGCTGATGTACAGTGAAGGTGTGAGAGAAGAATTTTTCTCACCAGGAGTAATGAAATCTTAAGTTCAGAACAAATAATGATGATGATCATTACAATAAGTATATAATAAACATAAACATAAAACAATATGTACACAATTATATTAATATAATAATTATTATTATGGCTGACTTTATATGGTACTTTAAAATTTACATAATTTTATGTAAGGACCATCATCATCAATCATTTTTGACTCATGTCTTGCCACTGAACTTTTGATAATTCCAGAGGAGAGAGTGAGTTTGCACAGCTCTGTCTCACTTAAATCCACTTCACTCTGGAGTCAAGACATCACCCTTCCAATATCACCATTCCTCTTCTAAAACAAAGGACAAAAACAACAGTATCATTTAGCCTTCAGAACAACCTTTGGAGGTAGACATTATACTTCTGTTTTATAGATATATCACTTCACCTCTTTCGAACATACTTCAAAACTCAATAAAAACCCTAACCTTACCCATTCTTTAATATTAGTAGTAGACCTCCTGGCTCCTCCATTCCTCTTTAAAAGTATTTGTTTACTTTTATAATTCGATTTTTTAAAAAAATCTGACCTCTCTTAATTAGACTATAAAGGCGGTAATAATACCTGAATTCTACATAATAGCTAATGATTGCTGGCATTTATATACGGCTTTAAGGTTTGCAAACCACTTCACACATCTCATTTCACCTTCATAATCCTGTGTTAATGCTATGCTACCATTGTTGCCATTTGACAGATAAGAAAACTGACAGAGAGAATTTAAGTGACTAGGGTCACATGGTCTGAAATATAATTTAAACTCAGGTCTTTCTCTCTCTCTCTCTCTCTCTCTCTCTTTTTTTTTTTTTTTTTTTTGCTGAGGCAATTGGGGTTAAGTGACTCGCCCAGGGTCACACAGCTAGGAAGTGTTAAGTGTCTGAGATCAGATTTGAACTCAGGTCCTCCTGACTTCAGGGCTGGTGCTCTATCCACTTCGCCTCCTAGCTGCCCCTAAACTCAGGTCTTTCTAACCCAAGTCTGACAGTCTAACCATCATTCCATTTTGATGTCTTGAGAGTCTTCTATTCTATTTGTCTCAAAACTTCTATTTTAGCTCAGTCCTCTGAGGAAAAATTTCTGTTTTGATAATGATACAAAAATATTGAGTTGGAACTCTGGTTATTATAATGAAATCACCACCTTTGTCTGAGTCTTTACTTCTCTATCTATAAAATGTCAACTAACTGCAGGAACTTCTCCAGGATTAAAAGAGGATTTAGAGACAAGGCACCTTGGAATCTCATCAAATCTAATCTCATTTGTAAAGTGATGGAGGCAAAAGAATCAGCACTTGGTCTTTACAAATATTATTTCATTTGAGACTCACAACAATCTTGTTAGGGCACTGGTCTTATCTTCATTTTACAAATGAGGAAATGGAGGGAAAGAGAAGCCAAGTGACTTGTGCTGGACCACAGGGCTAGTAAATGTCTACTGTGCAATTTGAACTTGGGTCTTCCTGCCTCAGGGTCCAATGTGCTATCCTCTGCACCATCTCCTTGGCTATGAAATGAGGAAACTAAGAGCTAAATTCCTTCCACAAAGTCTCACAGATAATAGAGTCTGGAGCTCTTGCCACTATATTCATAATTAATTCTTAAAATACTTTTGCAATTTTTACCAAATGTTTATCAAGTGGCTTCCATACTTTACTTAGGAATGGATGGAATATCACATCTAAAAAGAAATTAAGGGTTTTGTTTAGAAACAAATAAAAACATTAAAGCTTTTCTAAAGTAGACAGAAAAGATAAGCTTACGAAATCCTTACTTCATTCACAAGAACTCAGATTAGAAACATTATAAATCAATATTTATTTTTATTGCTTCTAAAGACAAAGGAATGATTAAGTATATAACCTTCATTTGACTTGCTTTTATAAGGATGATCCCTTTTTATTTTATAATGGAGGATGATGTTGACAAAGAGCATATTCCAACAATTTGTGCATCTCTCTCTCTCTAGTGAGGATGAATATATATAGGTATTTTGTTAAGAAGACTTCTGACAACTTTTAAGTAGTTTTCAGTGACTAGGTCCTGATTGGGTTTCAGTAAGTGGGCCTGGCCCTCCAAAAAAGAATGGCTGGCTGGAATTTAGGCTGGGTCTTCTTCAATAGGCTATTCTTTTGAACTAGTCTATAAAGGAGAGCAACATCCTATTCTCTGGACTTTTCCTTTTTACCTTTTCTTTGTATAAAGTAGGACAAGTCCATATAGCACACTGGCCCTGTATTAGGGAGAGCTGAGAGAATGAGCAGGAAAATCTATGCATAAATAATATTGCTTCAGCAACTTACTGATTTTTCCTGGGCCTCAGTTCCCTCATAAAGTGAGGAGTTTGAGACTAAATGGTATTAGAACACTAAATCTGTGAATCTCCCCATCAGGAATAGGTAAAGGAAAGGCCAGTATGAAACAAGAATATGTTTCCAACAGCTTCCAACAGCAGAAATGTATGGAACAAACAAACATATGCATTCCTATGTGATGTGAGAAGTTCACAATGTGTCTGAACCCCAACTTACTGTCCAGAAGTCAGAAATCTGTTTTTGAAAACTTCTAACCATTGCCCCCCCCCTTTCAGTTTCAGCCTCCTAGGCTTCAGTCTCCTAGACTTTAATCCTTGGGGATTTTGTCTTCTGGATGATCCCACATTTGAGAGTTCAGAGACCTGGTCTTCTAGAAAGAAAAGGGCTTCCTGAATAGCATGCTTAATAGAAAAAGAATATATGTTCCCCAAAGTTGGTTGGGGACCATGGAAAAAGCCAAGGAAGCAGGAACTTTCCATGTACCATAATTACAATCAGTAATTCAGACAATACACACAGGTCTGATCGAAGGGGTGTTGCTTACTTAGCTGTCCCACAAAACCAATGCTTTCTCTGGGAATCTCAGAAGCTATAGTTTTTAATATCGATTGATGGAATTCTGAGAACTCTTTGTATATTCTTTATTTTCAAGGGGTTAAATAAAGATAATCACATAGCTGATTTTCACTTGTTATCTTGAGTACTTGTGTAAGAGCTAAAACCCTGTCACCTAATTTGGGGAGACCTAGACAGAAATTATATCATTCTATTATTTCTCTAAGTTTTAATCTCTTGCTAAGCCTCCTTTTCTGATTACAAACTGGTCCAATTTCTTAAATTTCTTTTTAAAAAATCCCTTACTTAAGTGTGTTATTCATACAAATAATGGATTTGCCAAGGTTGTGGTGAGAATAAAGCCTTATGCGTACTATAATAATACTAAATAAATACTATTCTATATTCCTCAAATATACAGTCAAACTATTAGAAAAAAACACACATTTTCTCCACTCACTCCTTTTCATTCATTGTGTATTCTGACTTCTGACCTTATCCAATTCAATGGCCTTTTCTCAGTTATCACCTTCCTTGACCTTTCTGTAGCATTCAACACTGCTTATCATCTCTTTCTGCATTTTCATGATGCTATTTTCTCTTGGTTCTCCTCTCTCCTGTCTGCATATTTCATCAATGTCAGGAGTTCTTAGTCTGATCCAAGGACCACTAAAGAATCTTTGGATAGATTCAAGGGAAGAAAAACTTGACTGGGAAAAAATACATAGAATATTCAATATAACATGTTTTCCTTATAATCCTATATACCTTATTTTGTGCATTGAAAAACATGCTGAGAATGGATCCATTGGTTTCACCAGACCATCAAAGGAGTTCACAACACAAACAAAAAAAAGTTAAGAAACTGAGTTCTAAATCTTCTATGTACTGCCTTCTCTCTTTGACTCTTCATTCCATGTCACCCTACATATTAAATTAGTCAATCAATTGCCATTTCTCTACAACATCTCTCACCTATGACCCTTCTCTTTCCTTACCAAACTACTATCTTAGTTTAGGCCCTAATCACTTCCAATCAATCTTTCATACTACTACTGCCAAAGGGATTTTCCTTAAGCACAGAACTAACTAGGTCACTCCTATACTCAATCCACTACAGTGGCTCCCTATTTCTTCTACAATTAAATTCTTTCATAGCCTTGCCTCAATTTCACTTTCCACCTTCATTATTCTTTACTTTCCCTCTGATATCTGTGTTCCAGCAAAATTGATCTTCCTTCTCTTTCTCACAGGTAATATTCCCTTTTCTCAGCTACCTCCATACTCTTTGTTATAAGCCATCCTCTATACCAAAGCTTCTTAAACTGTGGGTCACTACTCCATATGGGGTTCACATACCTGAATGTGAGCATCATGTAATTATGATTTATTATTAGGAAATGTTTGATTTGTAGGCAAATTTTATATACTTATATATTCATGGTCACGCAAGGAGAAAAGAGGTTGCGAGTAGGAAAAGATTTAAAAGTCCAGCTCCATACCCAGAATCTGCTCCTTCCTCAACTATCCAACATTATAGTCTAACTTTTCTTTCACGACAATTCAAGCACCACCTCCTTCTACATATGAGGACTTTTCTGATTCTCCCCAATTGCTCAAGTGCTTTCCCTTTCATATGATTATGTATTTAATGGCTCCACATTTATTTGCCTTTAGTTTCTTCATATACTTGTCTCCCCCATTAGAGGGATTATTTCATTCCTTGTATTTAGACCTCTGCACATAGTACAATGTTTATATCAGTCAATAAATGCATATTGATTGATGATCTCCTCAGCTCCAATGATTTTAATTTTGGTTTTCTACGGAGGACACTCAAGAGTTACACATCTAGCCCTATGCTCTCTCTCTCAATCTCCAGCTCTGTTTCATCTCTATTAGGATCATGCCTAGAACATGGTAAGAACCTAAAACTTTTTCATTAAATTTATTCATTTATTCACCACAAAAAGCTTCTTAGATATTTCCATCTGAATTAATTATTAAATATTAATAATAAAGTCTCAAACTCAATATGTCCAAAATTGAACTCATTGCCTCAAGAACTTTAGATATATTCACAACAAAGTTCACCCAAAACACTACCTGAAATAATCGGAAAGAATGCTGAGATTGAAATCAATAAGACACTTAAGGTGCTGTCTCTGACACCTAGTAGCTATTTGACCCTGGGCCACTTAACACTTATCAACTTAATTCAACTCCCTGGAATTAATCTACTGAAACACAGATGGGTTGTGGTGTGTCTGATAGAAGAAAACACCCCATGTGGACAAAAATCACAGATTACTGATGTATGGGCAAGAATATGTGAATAGATTACATTTATTCATGCTAATTTCATTATATTAAACTTGGCTAATGTGGATTGGGGACTAGAAAGTCACTTCCTTTTCAAAAACCTCCCAGATAACAACGTTCTCACCAAACCTCAAAGTCTTTCATTTAAGGCACCCATGACCAGGGTACTAACTATATTTTCTCCCGCTCCAATGACCTCTCATTCTTATTTTTCATTTATGCCAGGACTTTCCTAGTTACTATCACAATGTACCAATTCAGTAATAGCAAAAATGGTATCACAGATTAGATGATCGCAAATCCATTAATTATGATGTGGCAGGAATAAAGGAAGACATTAGTTGTGAGGTAGAGGAAAAAGTACAGAATTTGGAGTCAGAAAACCTTTGTGACCGCAGGAAAGTCATTTCACTTCTGGGTCCCAATTTTTTTATCTATAAAATGGGAATAATAATACCTTTAATGCCTATCTTTGGATAAAATGTTATAATGTTTGTAAAGTGGGACAGTCATGTCAGATCTCTCTCCTTCAGGTTTCTCACAATAGTTGTTTTCTCTTCTGAACTTAATATTCTAAGTTGCATTACAGTTATTTATGTGCCAATTTTATTTTCCTATTGTATTAGAAGCTTCCCAATAGCAAGGCATATGTCTAGTTTTATCTTTGCATCTTCCAGTACCCAACAAAGTCAGTATCTCATCCATAAGAGGTATTTAATGGAATCATTTAATTGAAATGATTGTATTTACCAGCCAATTTTTCCAAGTTAAAGAGATATTTGAGGGAATAGAGAAGGCATGTATTTAAAGACTTTATACAGTCTACTATTGTGAGAAAATATAGTTCATTTTGAAGTTTTTAATAAATTTGGTTTTTTTCTGATGTTTTTATAAAGCAGCTAAATTTATCATACAATTACAATAAACATGAGTTGTAAGACAATATTTTATTGATATAATTAGAATTACAATGATTGCTTTTTAAGGGGAGTTATATCACCTTAATTTTTATCCTTTTAGATCATGGTTTATTTTTTGGTAACTGTTTTCATAGACCAACGTTATTCTCCTGCTGTAAAGTATAATTTCTGTTTTATCCCAAGATAACATCAACCAAACATGCAGGAAAAATAGTTCAACCGAGTGTGTGTTCTTTACTTCAATTAAACTCACACAGTTGGATACCTACTGTTGCCAAAACAGTAATATAATTTATACATTATAGTCCACACAGTAAAACTATACTAAAAGTCATTTAACAATATTTATAACATCATAAAATACAGTGTTAAAATATATGAACTGCAATATGTACCAAAATTATAAAATTTGTTTCTCATCATCAGTGATTAAAACCAGGATCATTGCTCTAGCTTCAATACTCACAACCCTGGTGACAGATTAGAATTCAAATCTTAATGATCAATTTACAATTAACAAGATAGAAGTGAAACAAATTAAACCAACCATTACATATAATGAGACCCAATGGACTCCCATTGTTTCCCTTAATTACAAAACGCAAATCACAAATACACAATGGGCACTATAAGACATCAATCCACAAGCCTACCAACTCAGAAAGTGACAATCACAGAAAAAAAAAATAGAAGTAAAACCACGTAGACATCAGCAATCTAACACTTTTTTACATTTATAAACACTAAAAGGTGGGTTTGATGGGGGTGGGCAACCAGCAGAGTAAGGCTCCTCTTCCTCCGGCTGGGGGAGATGCTCTCCTAAATGGTATACCTTTCAAACGTCTTCTAATGTTAACTTTGAGACCAATGTAAAGTTGTACTACCGATTCATGTTTGTGAATAGTGAGGAGAAGAAGTAAATTGAATTTCATAAAGGAAAGCCACACGTAATAGGTTCACCTAATAGCAATAAATGATGAATATAATAAAATAACGATAGTTGGCATTTTAATAATTTTTTTAAGGTTTGCCAAGCATTTTTATATATTCACACATTTGACCCTCTTGAAAACAGTTGTCAGCCTTCCTGACTTTGGGCTTGATGCTCTATTGACTGAACCAACTCTTTATCACAATTTACAGAGGAGGAAGCTGAGACTAAGAGAGCATACGTGACTTGTACACAGTAGCATAGCTAATCAGTAATTCCTGAGAGAAGACTATATTTCAGGTCTTCCTGGCTCCATTCTCCACTACACCAGGGCTTCTTAAACTTTTTCCACTTGAGATCTCTTTTTATCCAAGAAATTTTTACGTGATCACAAGTATGTCTATATCTATATGAAAGATAGCACAATTCAAACATTTGCTGATAATAAATCATAAAGTAATTTATTTTAAAACAATTATTTGGCATAAATATAATTTATTAAAGATGACAGCAAATTTGCTTAATAATAAGATGAATATGCTTGTTTATTTCTACTAAAGAATTCAATCTTGGCAGAATATTTGAAACCTTTTACTATTGCCAAATTTTTCACAACCCCATATAGGATCACGACTCACAGACCCATAAGGTTGGAGCCCTGGAGTCAAAGGACCTGAGTTCAAATCTAGACTTGGACACAACACTTCCTAACTGTGTGACCCTGGGCAAAGCATTTAACCCCAACTGCCATACATAACATAAATAATAATAATAACAATAATAATAAAGAAGCTTGTGGTATATTGCCTTACTACCTAAATCACACACACACACAGGCAGCAGGACATAGAATATTTAAATAATTTTATTGTTAGAATGGAATAACACACATAGAGACCTTCAGACAGTAGTACACGTTGGAGACTAAACACCTAGTATGTACAAAGCACTGTGCTTTGCACATATAGCTATAAAATGAAAAGACAAATTCAGTTTTCAAGAAGCTTACAGTTGGTTTCCTTGGGGAGAAAGGAGATATACAGTGTCCCAAAAGTCATGGTACAGGTTTAAGTTACTAAAGCTTAATATATGCAGATATATGAAACCAAGTCTAACTACTTTTGTAGCACAGCCCACCACAAAAATGGCAAAATAGATAGGAATATAAGGAGATGAAAAGTCCAATCTGCCAGTTTTCCTGCTGGTTCTGAAAGGCATGTGCTTAACTGACTAGATCTATTAGTAAGACACATAATTTAATTTAGTATGAATCAACTTATATATTAATGGACTGTAGATAATACAGAAATGTATCACTGAAATATATTAGGGAAAGAAAATCTTAAAAGCAATCATATGCTCTTAATTTTGATGACAAGTACATAACAAATACCACCTTTCATAAGAATTCCGTTTTGGGGAAAATCTAGAAGGAATTCTCCTACTACACTAAAATAAATATTTCGGGGCACTGAACTGTTAAAATTTTAAAAGAACTCATTCATTCACTTAACAAACCCTTACTGGTCATCTCCTATGTTCAATCTCCCATAAATCATATTTACATGAAAGCCAAATAGTCTGATATATTTAAAAACACCATAAAATGTGTCTCATTTCAAATTGCAATGAATATAAGGTACTTTTGAAGTTAGGCATAGGATATATACAGATTTCCTTCCTGTACTATAAAAAAAGAAACAAATAAAATCTATCTTAAAAAGAAATAATCTTGGACCTTTTGCTACATGCTGATTATTTCAGTCTTCACACATGTTTCTCCAAGGAGCTTAAAAAGCAGAATTGGGCCCATTTTCTGTAAGTCATAAAATATAAATTCCACAGAAATATCCACAGAAATCAGGTGAAGAGCCTAAAAAAAGAAAACAAAACTAATTTTCTTTATTTCTCCCTTTTTATTGACATTTAGTTTTGGGGAAATTTGGTGTTTGGAATTCTTGCTTTCTTTGCTACAGAAGATGATAGAAGACAGGATAAAAATAATAATGGCTCATGTTGTAATGACATTTTAAGGTTATCTAACACTTCTTCATTAACTTGTATTTGATTCTCAAACAATCCTTCTGCAAAACAGTATGAGCATTATTTCCCTCATTAGAGGTTATACCAGAGTACTTCTGAGGTCCCTGGCAGCTCTTCTATCCCATGATATTATAGAATAGGAACACTGAGATTCAGAGAGGTTACTGAATTAATAAAGGGTCACAAACTAAATGTTCTAACTGGAACTCTGAACTTAAGCATACAAGTGTCACACTGAGACATGGTACAATGGGAAGCAGGCAGCACTTTATGTTCAGAGTAGCAGGGTTTCAATTCCACTCCACTATCATGAGTTTTTGGACCTCTAATCAAAGGCTTTCTCATTTGTAAAATAAGGGAGCTGGATGAGATGACTCCTTTCAAAACTAAATCTCTCCTCAGATACTTACCAGCTGTGTGACTCCGGATAAATCACTTAAATTATTGTCTGCCTCTGTTTCCTCATCAATAAAATGGGAATCATGATAGCACCTACTTCCCAGGATTGTTGTGAGAATCAAACAAGAGAATATGTATACAGCACTTTGCAAATTAAAATGCTATACATAAATAAATGCTAGCTATTATGATTTTAGAGACTTCTCAAAGTTGGATTTTTTTTAAACATGTTTCCAAAACTAAAGTCAATCTCTCTTATAGCTAGGGTGTCTGGAGATGAGAAAAAAACCCAACAACTTCACATCATAGATATATGGTATGATGAGAGCTAAATCCTCAACAAGTGGGTTTATGGAGAAATTTATATTTTATCCCAGAGATAATAGAGAATCATACAATCTGTTGAGTAGGTGACTGCTAGGATGAGACATATTTTTTTCTTTTTTTTTTTAAATTTATTTATTTATTTTTATTTTATTTGCATAACATATGTGTGGGTAATTCTTCAACAATGACCCTTACATAGCTTTCTGCTACAAATTTTTCCCCCCAACTCCCCACCCCTCCCCTAGATGGCAGGATATCCACTACATGTTAATTATGTTAAAATATTGGCAAATCGAATATATGTATACATATTTCCAAACTTATCATTGTTGTGCAAGAAAAATCTTATAGGATGAGACATATTTAAGTAAAATCATTTTGACAGCTTTGTTGAAGATAAATTGGACTGAGGTGAGATCTGAGGCAGGGAGGAGAAGGTAGCCATCAATGACAAAAATTATAGAGAAGTCAAGAAAGGTAAACACTAAAAAAGACCATCAGATTTAATATATATAAATATATACATATATATTACTAGTCATATTCTGTATTATACATAGTATGTTTTAGAAATTAAATATATTGTTGCTTAAATTAATCAAAATATACTTTTAAAACAAGGAGAGAGCCCTGGCTGTGGAGTCAGGAAAACCTGAGTTCAAATTCAGCCTCGGGGGCAGCTAGGTAGCCCAGTGGATAGAGCACCAGCCCTGTAGTCAGGAGGACCTGAGTTCAAATCAGGTCTCAGACACTTAACATTCCCTAGCTGTGTGACCCTGGGCAAGTCACTTAACCTCAATTGCCTCAGCAAAAAGCAAAAAAAAAAAAAAAAATTTCAGCCTCGGACACTTCTTAAGCTGTGTGACTCTGGGCAAGTCATTTAACTCTTGTTTCCCCAAGTCTCCTCATCTGCAAAATGGGAATAATAACAGCATCTACCTTCTAGAGTTGTGAGGATTGAGTGAGATAATAATTGTCATGTTCCTAGCACACAGTAAATACTATGTAAATATTAGTTATTATTTTTATTGTTACTACTACAAGATCAAGATCATGAGGAATCTGAGGCTGGGGGAAAGGAAAGACACATTTTTTTTTTTTTTTTTGCTGAGGCAATTGGGATTAAGTGACTTGCCCAGGGTCACACAGCTAAGACGTGTTAAGGGTCTGAGGTCACATTTGAACTCAGGTCCTCCTGACTTTAGGATTGGTGCTCTATTCACTGCACCACCTAGCTGCCCCACAAGACACACATTTTTAAATGGATAGATTAGATAAGGAAATAAGTGGGAGAGATAGCTTAATAATTAAGAGGTTATTTGGTGGCCTAGAAATAGTTGCACCTAGTTATATTCTAGATCTCTGTGAAACTTGTGCATATCCAACCTGCATCCCCATAAAAAAGCTCCATAATTATTCTTGCCTGAAATTCTATTACTTTGACCAGAATTTTTTTTATTGTATTTTACTGACTTCCTTTGAGAGAAGCAAATGAAATGCAGCATCCCTATTTTAAATTGTTATATTTAGATATAGTAAGCTAAAATTTCAAAACATGATACTAAAAAGTTAATCACATGTAACATATATGTTCTGGTAGTTGCTTGTATCACACATTAATGAAAGTAAATCAAATGTCTCCAGTCAAGCAACCTAAAAACCCCCAAACAACTAAAGATGCTTATGTTGGTGTTTCTTGAAGAAATAAATTAATTACTACTGACCTTGCCCCATCATAATAATCAAGAGGCCAAAGCCTCTTTATCCCTTCCCCCCAAGGGGGGGGGGTTTATTTAATTAATTTTTTAATTAATTCTTTAATTAATCTATGAATTAATGAATCTATGAAAATGGTGCAAGTATCTTCACATGGTGAGAGATGATGGAGGATAGAAGGTTCTAGCATGCTATGGTCCATGGGGTCATGAAGAATTGGACACAATTGAATGATTGAACAAGAAGAAGCAGCAGCAAATCTCTTCATTGTTTGTTCTCCATCACACCTAATTAACATGTTTCCTAAATGGCTCATATCTGGTGAGCCATTTCTAGAACTGGTATGCCAGTTCTAGAATTTCTTGTGCCCTGCCTGAGTTTCCTTTGAAATCAGTTTGATGGTCATATGCTTTTCTAGTTAGTTAAAACGAATCAATGTATTGTTTGATTAGACATTAGGGACTTTGATCATACACAGACCCTGTAAGAGGAAAGAGCAAGGCCTTTGGTACTCCCGGATTTTGCAGCTGCCCAGAAGACATGCCATTTGCTAGATTGCCATTTATAGTTGTTGGTGATTCAAGAAAAAGTGTTCTCATCAAGAAGCAGTGTTCTGATCCTCTTGGAATTTTCTTTCTCAAAATGGATACACAAAACATTGGTTTGTTTTTATGCTGTTTTGATTAAATTGGGAGAAAAATATTCTGAAAAAAAAATGGAAGAGATGAACTACCTGTATTATTTTGTTACATTATATAACATTTAGATATAAATTTTATTTTGACTTTCTCTTTTATAATGCTCAGTGAATTTTTTACAATCCATAAAATTCTTTTTATCAAATTATATTTAAAAAATTAGCAAATATTGCTGTATTAGGAATTTTAGGAATTAGCTATTTGTTTTGTAAATGAGAAGGAAGCTCATTGACTTGAACATGGTCAAACAGTTACCTAGTATTAGACTGGGCAATGATAGCCCAGTTTCTTCTCAGGCATCTTCAAAGCTGCATTAATTCTTTCAATTTAACTAATGTACTTGGACTTATATAGAAGATGTTTAATAAATACTTGCTGAATGATTGATTATAGTACCTAATCTAACCAAGGAAAAATAAATATTCTCTGGGAACATATGGCTATCTATAAAAACAGGAAAAACAATTCACATAAAGGTCCAAATTAATAAAATGCTACAAAAGAGCATTAGCATTTCTCTGGTTGCTTCTTCCATAATAAAGCACATTTCAGAAATGATTTTGTTTTGGAAACATCTCCTTTCTATTGAGAGAAATGCCCACAATTAACTGAAATATATGACTAAAAGTTACTTCTCATTTGTTCACTGGGAGATAGTAATGATAATTTTGGCATAAAGTTTTTTTTAAGATATTTGCTGTGTTTCTAAAAGAATATTTTGAAAAAGGAGAGGCAGTAGAAAGAATCAGGAAGACTGGTGCTGAGATCCATCTTTTTAAGTCTGTAGCTATATGAACCTGGGCAAGTCACTTATTTGGCTTCTCACTGTCTCAGGCAACAATATCCTAAGATTTATCTACCGGGTTATTGTGAGGAGCAGATGAATTAAAGTATGTATGTAAAGTGCTTTACAAACCTTAAATTACTATGCAAATGCTAGATATTACTATTATTACCATTTTAATCTATTAAGACTAATAAAAGTTTGTATCTATTTCAATTGAGAGAATTCCACCAACATTAATTGAGAGTTCCCACAAACTGATAACATTTCCAACTCCTTTGTGCATATTTTGCTAAATAATTTTCCTTCTGAAATCTCGTTTTCTGTAATTATCCATTTCTTATATCTGTTTTAGGGTGGTACATATTGACAATACACACACACAAATGTGCACATGTGCAAAACCAGCAATCTAGGTATATCAATTAGGAAAACATTAAAAAAGAGAATATCATTTATTTGAAAGAATATTAGCATTCACAAGATACAGTCCCATTTAATTATATAAAGAGTAGACAAAATGCTTGTTCTACTTTTCAAAAGATAAATAATAGAAATTTCACAAATAAAGTACTATATGACCTACTTTGGCTTACCTGTTTTTGTCTGTGATTTCTTCCAATTTCTGGGCTAACAGACGGCATTCTTCTTTCAACTTTGCCATAAATGTATTCTGGGAGCTCAGCAATGAAAATTGTTCACTTTCTAGAAATAATAATATTCCCCCACCCCAGCAATTAAGATGATTATGGTTGAGGCTTTGCAATGTTAGCACATATGAAAAAATAGAGATCTTGTTTTTCATAGGTCATTTTCAGTAACCCTTAGGTTCAAAGGGCATTTTCTACTTTTGTACAAATATCCTGAAGAATTCAGTTTTGTAAATATCACAAAACTAACAAAGGCCTCAGTCACATGTATGCTGATCAAAATTTATAAAAAAAAAATACATATCAAAATATCTTTACAGAACAACAGATAAATATCCTAATGCTAGATAGTTAAAATGATTATTTGATTATAAATTCAAGGTCTTACCTAATTAGTTGTTCACAAATATAGAATGAGATAAATGAAATTTAGTAGATAATTCTTTGGTATAATGCAGTTACTTCATGTACCATTTATGCTCACAGGTTTTCCTTGTTATATAGTCTTTTTATTCCTCAACTTTGAACAGGAAAGAATTTGCTTTCCCCTTTCCTCCTCTGCCTCTCCCATATTTTCCCCCTTGGAATATTGCTTTGGTAGGAACTACTTCAAAAACTTATTGATAGTACCTGAAGAAATGGAAATTACCTGTAAAAATAAATGTGTTCAAAGAAGTGTTGAAGATGGTAAATTACTATGGATCAAACCTTCAGAGGCTCTGCCTAGGGCTTAGTAATCACTGGGCCTCTGGTAGCAATGGCAGCCTGGAACAATTTATCCCATAATTTTCTCTCTCTCATATTGGTGGCAAAATAACCCATTAGGTCAAGTCTGGTTAGAATTTATTATTGTTAGCCATGGGCCAGTATAATAAAATATCTTTTTTTTTAAATTTGAAAAGATAATTACATAGGTCAATAAGATATAGATGAAAATTTTATATAGAACTAAGTTATTTAGTTAAAACCCTTAGTTAATTTTTCCAAGAAACGAGATGGGTAATATTAACCTGTGCATGCATGAAATTATCAAACATTCTATGTGAAGCATACAATAAAACATATAAGCTTCAGATATAAAATAATCAGTGATTGATAGTGTATGGTATATAAAACAAACTATCTCAGTACTCTAAAATGAACAATAAAATTTCTGGAAAAGAAATGACTAATCTTTTTCTCTGTTAATGGTACAAACTGCTTATAAAATCTATGGCATGAAATTCTAATAACTAATACTATCTTGTTTTGACCAATACTATCTGTAAACATATCCAACTTGACACTAAAAGAAACTAAAGGCAACTGTGACTGAACAAATCAAACTGCATTGTTTCAAAGTACATTTTACTTTCAAATGAAAGGTAGAGAGTTACTGGCCAACTGAGTCTGCAGAAAGAAGCCAATGTGATGAAAGATGGCAGTTTTTAGCCAAGCTGCCAGCTGTGGTCAATGCCTTATATTAGTGAATTTTAACAGCAGTTGCAATAACTTGAAGAATGCAAAGGATTAAACATCCTTTCTAGATTGGGGGGGGGGGGAAGAGACAGAGAAAAAGAGAGAGAGAGAGAGAGAGAGATCATACAAATGCTAAAAATGTTCGAGGCTGCAAAGATTAAATAAAGGAACATATCAATTTGGAGGCACTGAATTACATCCAGCTGCGACAGTGAATTAAGAACCCATTAATGGCTAAAGCTTTTCTCCAGTTTGGATGCTGAGGCAAACTCATTAGGCTTTTAGAGTAGCTATAATGTGTGTACTGTGGGAACTGTTCAATGCTATTCAGGAGACTTTAACTGTAAGCTCAGAGCATTTCCCGCAGAGCTTCTGATGCTATTTTCTTTATATAACATGTGTGCCTGAAAATGCAGCCAAAAACAAGCCCTTTGTTTTTCTACTTTGTTGTGGTCTCTCTCAGCTTTACGTTTCTTGAACACAGGTAAATAAACTCATAATCCAGATGGTGCAACAGATGTGAGAGCAGCACTCTGAAATCAACAGACAGTGGGCAATACTTTCCATTTTCTCTTTTAAACGCTAACTAATATGTAATTCGGAATCTCCGGTGTCGTTAGCATCTGCTCCCTTCGGCCAGCCAAAGGTTACAGGTGTTCCTGATGTCATTTCACAGTGAGGCGTGGGCCTAGCTTGTGAGCGAGTGCCCAGGCTCTAATCCTTCCCGACCACCTACCAGCTTTCTCATGCTGGGTTTCCATTTGCTGCATCTTCTGTGTCAGCTCCTGCTCTCTTTGCTGGGCCTGAAGGGCTTGGGCCTTTGCGTTACTGCTAAAGCTCTGCTGAATGCTTTCTTTTTCCAGCCTATAAAACAGAGGAAACACACAGAAATTTAGCACTCACACACACAAAGCCCCCACAAACAAAATCCCCCATAGTCTCACAGATAGCTGATACATAATAAATAGTTTAGCATAGAAGCATTCCATCTTCACCTACAACTAGCCTCCCTCTTTTTGGAGAAAAAAATATTGACCTCCTACAATGTCAATGTTTGCCATAAACTAACTCTAAATGGACAAAAAGTAGAGTATTAAAAGTAAGGTTTTACTAATTAATTGTAGTATTTAATAAGTTACATAACGCCTCCCTCATTCAAAGCACAGCATTATTTATTGATTAATACATGTTAATTTTAATTTGTTCTGTCAAATACAACAGTGGGTAAAAGTGTTGCAGATGGACATTGAATTCCACATTGAAAATGACATAAATGGACATTCAGTCAAAGAATGACTATGGGAAGATCTCATGATTTTTATGGTAGTTCAGACTTGGTCATAACATTTTAGTCTAATGTAGGTTAGGAGTGTGTATTTTGCATCTTTAGTTAATCTTCTGCCATCCCCAAATGTTTCCTATTCTGATGCTGGTGTCGAAGGAGCCAATGATTCAAAATAGCATGAACTTATGGCGAAGATAGAGAGTCTGGCTCCCTTTTCACATCACAAAGTTTTAATGAAAACTAAAATAATGGGAGGGAATCCATCCAGGAGCAAGTAAATGATCCTGCAGTGCCAAGTTGGTCTGTTTTCACTTACACATATTGACCCGTTGTGCTACACAGAGATAAGGAAAAGATGAAATTGTAACTCTAGGGGTGGGGTAAGAGGCGGGTAGGAAGGAAAACCATTTCTCTCAGGGTTGTACAATGAAATTTTTTTTAATGGTTTCAAAGGAGAGAACATGGGAAAAACTAACAGACTACTTTCTTCATTCCTCAAAAAAATTTCCAGGGGCTGCTTGGGAATATGGATCCATAAACACAATCAGGAAATCAACTAAGACTTTACATAGAACAATGTGTTTTATACCTCTCTAAATTCATCATGTGAGACTATGAATATAGTTATCTATGTTTCTGTCTGATCCTCAACTAGTTTATAAATTCCATGATGGGCAAGGGCTACATTTTATATTGATAATAATTTACATTGAACACTTTGAAGTATATGAAATAATTTTCCTCAAAACAACTCCATAAAATAGGTCATACAAATATTCATATCATGCATGTCTCATACTTGGAAACTGCTAACATTATATACAATATAAAATATTAAAATGATATTGATAAATAATAAATAAAATGTAGAAATAAAATTATATGTCAGCTTTTATCATTATACATGTGGAGAATGTTATTGTGAAAGCAGCCCTAGCTCTGGAGTCCAAAGATCCAGGACCTGAGCCTTGTGTGACACTGGGCACATACATCACTTAATCTTGCTAGATATATTATGACACTTGTAAAATGAGGTGGTAGTATTTATATTCCCAGCACCTGTTAGAGGGGATGATTAACACTGCTTAGCAGTAAGAATACATTTACCTCTCATGTCTCTTGTAACTTTAGATGCTATTATTATTTAGATTCTATTATTCCCATTGGAGAAATTGAGGCTCTGGTAGGTCAAGAAATTTGCCCATAGATCAACTTTGGTGCTGACCTGGTCTTACCTGGCTCACTATACCATACCATAACACATACTATAGTATACTGCAATAAATCATGCTTAATATTTATGGACTATGGAAGAAATTAATGAACTCAATGTTCTACTGATGATGGTATAGCCTCAGATGACATCACCAACTGATATCAATAGAGCCTAAATGATATCACCATGTGATATCAACATATCACACACATATGAGACTGGCGTTATATAAAATGAGAAATAGGAGACAATATTAAGAGTTTTTTTAATAGCATTTTCTGACTTATACAGATACTTCTGCATATTGAACTATTTGTAGGAATTTCTCATCCATCCTTTTTTAATTTACTAATTGGGTTATTACATAGCCTTTGCCAAGCTAAACATAAATATTTTGAAAAGGCCAATATTATTGGCCCACATATTGTTTTGGCATTTTAGTTCCTAGATTCCAGCAGTTCACTATGTAGTACGGCATCAATCCCAGGATGATAATGCACTTGTGCAGATAGAATCTTTGGTGCTTCATATTGAAGATCCATGTTATGGGGGAAATTGTTACAAAGTGTTTCTAGTATTTCCGTAGCACATTTTCTTGGACAATATTCAGAGTCTCGCCCATTGCCAAATTCTTCACCATGGCAGTTTAAATGCATTTGTAAGTTATTTTAAGATAAGGAACTGACTGTAGTCAAATCAGGTTCAGGTAACTAGTCAATCAATCAGTAAATATTTATTAAGTACCTACATGTGCCAGGTATTTTGCTAAGCATTTGGGGTACCAAAGAAGTCAAAAGACAGCCTTGACCCTGGAGAGACAACATGCAACAAGCTATATTCATGATATTTTAACTAATATTTAAATATTAACTTGTATTTCCTTCTCTCCTCCTCCTTTTCCTCTCTCTCTCTCTCTTTTTCCTTCCCTTATTTCCTTCCTCCTTCAACTTCTTCCCCTCTCTCACTCATCTTCAGTCTCACTCATCTACTGGCTACTTTCTTGCTACCTAAAAACAAATCTTTGTCTCTCCATTCTTTAAAGACATGCTCATTTGAGCCTACCAGACTTGCTACTATTCTTTCTTTCTTTGTTTTCATAGCTAAACTCCCTTGAGAAAGACTTCTACCATGAATATATCCAATTTTTCTTCTCTCACTCATTTCTAAGCTCTCTGCAATTTTATTCAACTAAAACTCTCTCAAGTTACCAGCAATTTCTCAATTGTCAAATGTAAATCTATCAGATACCTTCGATCATTCTTCTCTGCTGGGATATTCACTCACTTCAAGGTTTCTACTCTCTTACTTCCCAATGGTCCTTCTTCATCCCTGCTGGACCTTCATCACTGGTTTTTAGCTCAGTGCCTGGTATAGTGCACTTAATTAAAAAAAAATTCTCACTAACTGTGGATGTCCCCCCCAGTATTGTGCTGAGCACTCTTTTCTTCTCCTTCTACATATCTTGTTTGATAATCTCATTAACTCCAGTGGGTTCAATTATCATTTCCATGCAGATGATTTCCATATATATATATGGAGAGAGAGAGAGAGCTAGAACTCATTTTCCTCCTGAACTCCATTCTTGATTTATCAATTGCCTTCTGGAAATTTTGAACTGGATGTTCCATTGACAATTCAAATTCAATATGTTCAAAACATAACTCAATCTTTCTGCCCAAGTCCTCCCATTCCAAATTTCCCTATTACTGTCAAAAGGCACCATCATCCTTCCTGTCACAGGCTGGTAACAGTTTTATCCTTGAACCCTTCCTCTATTAATGAACATGAATAATGTTGCCAAATCTTCTTGTTTCTACCTTAACAGGGTCCATGAATATCACTTTTTTCATTCACATGCTGCCACTCTGGTATATTCCCTCATTATCTCATGTCTGGACTACCACAATAGCCTGATACTTGGTTCCTGCCTTAAGTCTCTCCTCACTCCCAATTTATCCTTCAATAAATTACCAAAGTGATTTTCTTGAAGTACAGCTTTCACCACATTCCTCCCTCCCCCTTCTACTCAATGGCTCCTTATTATCTCCAGAATCAAAAAATGATTGTTTGACATTTAAAACCCTTTAAAAGATGGCCCTTTCCTACTTCGCACACTTTATTCACCCTACATAACTATATAATTTAGACCCAGTAGCCTAATTGCTCTTCTTTCCACGTAAGACATACTCCCCCAACTCCATGCTTTCCTTCAGTTTAAGCCAGCAATCTGGCTTCCTTCAAGATGCAGCTTTAACCTGCCTTCTGCAGGAAACCTTTCCTGGACATTTCTCTTATCCTCATTCCCTCTTTCCCCACATTCTCCCTATCCTCTTAATGCCTTGCCTCTGAAATAATTTTCTTTTTATGTTGAGTATATCTTGTACATAAACAATTATCTCCCCCATTAGAAGATGAGCTCTTTCAGATAGATAGAAACTACATTTTTGCCTTTCTTTGTATCCCTAGTTTTTAGCACAGTGCCTGATATATTGTACTTAATAAATGCTTTTTTGACTGATTGATAAAATGATATATACATTTTTCAGACAAAGAGAGGACATGGCTATGCCTATTTGTTATAAGAGAGGACTTTTATTTTGGGGAGCTGGGCAGGGGAAAACAGGGGAATGGATAGTTGTCATAAAAAAAATAAAAAAGAGCATTAATGCAACAGTTAAAAATACATAGGAAAGAGAAGAAAGTTTAGAAGGATACACAGATAATCAAGGCAATGTTTATACCATCGCATTAAATGTAATAGGGATTTTATAAAAAGCAAGTTGATTGCAAAACATTCATGGTTATCATACTCAATTCTCTTTTTTTGCTCTTTACATAAGGAGATGTTCAAGTTGGTTGATATCTGACAGATTCGTAATAAAAAAAAATCAATTAATGCAACTTTATGTCTTTCCTGTATGTTGGAAGAGAATACAGTTGTAAGAATGTATGAAATAGTCTCTTATATTTGTATAAGAAACAAAACAAATGGTTAAATCCTCAGGCAATGTGTTGTGCTGGTATGGAACAGATACATGGCCCCTCCTACCATGAGGCCATCTATTCCAGAAAATGAATGTAATTTAAGGTCGTCAAAACAGTTTTTATAATATAGCTATATGCATTTTCCGTCCAAAAGGTATAATGGTATAGATCTCTGTTGAAAAGAAAAAATTAGGAACATTTAAAAAAAATACTGAGAGTATAATTCCTGGTAGGATCTACCATTTCTAATTTCTTCTTCATTCATTTTAAGTTACCTAATTATTATAATTGAATTTGAAAAAGGCCAATCAGGGCTACCATAGAGTACTATTTAGAGCCAAAAGAAGATACCTAGAGAGAGTTTGGAATGTTGGAAAGAATTTGTAAAGCTCTAGGTTTGTGATAAAAACTGCATTTTTATTATATAAAGGCATGAGCATATAGCTTACTATAGTTATTACAGACCCTTAATGACAAAAAACAAATTTAACAGCAAAACAATCAAATTTTTACATTTCCAAACAGTTCTTTCAACCATTCTCCAACTTCTAATTTTCTCTGATTAAGAAGTTACCTATTTTATATCTAAATATTTAAATCTAAATAAATATTAAACTGTAGGCTTCATATGTGTAATGGATAGTGTAATTCTTGCCTCTCAAAGAATGGGGGAGAGGATAGAGGTGAAGTGGACATTTGGAATGATAAAAAAAAATAAAATTCATATTTTCTTACTTCTTTATTTTTTTATGCTTACTTTTTTCTGTTTTCTATTCTGCCCCTCTGTTACTACATTTTTGTTCAGAGACTATTTCAAAAAATCATAGAATTTTAGGACTTGGAAGATCCTTAGAAATCATCTAGAATTTTACAGATAAGATAGATCAATGAAGGTTAAGAAAATAGCCAAGGGCTAAAATGACAGGAAAAGATAACTATGAATGTTGGAGGGGATGTGGGAAAACTGGGACACTAATACATTATTGGTGGAACTGTGAACGGATCCAACCATTCTGGAGAGCAATTTGGAGCTATGCTCAAAAAGTTGTCAAACTGTGCATATCCTTTGACCCAGCAGTGTTTCTACTGGGCTTATATCCCAAAGAGATCTTAGAGGAGGGAAAGGGACCCACATGTGCAAGAATGTTTGTGGCAACCCTTTTTGTAGAGGCTAGAAACTGGAAACTGAAGGGATGCCCATCAATTGGAGAGTGGCTGAATAAATTATGGTATATGAATGTTATGGAATATTATTGCTCTGTAAGAAACGACCAGCAGGACGATTTCAGAGAGGCCTGGAGGGACTTGCATGAACTGATGCTGAGTGAAACGAATAGAACCAGGAGATCATCATACACAGCAACAACAGTATTACATGATGATCAATTCTGATGGACATGGCTCTCTGCAACAAAAAATTGTCTCAAACCAGTTCCAATTGTTCACTGAAGAAAACCATATACACCCAGAGAGAGGGAAATGAAATATGGACCAAAACGTAACATTTTCATGATCTCTATTGACACTTGCTTGCATTGTGTTGCCTTTCTCTGATTCTTTTTTTTCTTGTAGATAGGATTTTTCTTGCATAACTTCTCAAGCATTTCAACATTATTAACATGTAGCGGACTTCCTGCCATCTAGGGGAGGGGAGGGGACTGGGGGTAAAATTTGTAATGGAAAGCTTTGTAAAGATCAATGTTGGGGAACTACCCATACATATGTTATACAAATAAAAAGCTTTAATAAAAAAAATAAAAATAAATCTAATCCTGAAAAAATAAAAAAAAAAAAGAAAATAGCCAAGGCCACATTTCTAGTTAGTGACAGAGTAAGAACCAGAAGCATTTCTTCCTCCCCTCCTCCTCCATCATTATTTTTTTAATAGTAGCATTTCCTTTTCAAAATATATGCAAAGATAGTTTTCAGCATTCACCTTTGCAAAACCTTGTGCTTCAATTTTTTTTCTCCCTCCCTTCCCCCCACCTCCTCCTCCATATAGCAAGTAATCTAATATATGTTAATCATGTGGAATTCTTCTACACATATCTCCTTCACATTTATCACAAAACCATTTTTACTAAAGGAAAATTGCATCCCTATTTGTCACTGCTCAATGGCGACTTTGAGCCTTCAATCAGATGATATATACAACTTGATTTCTCATATATCAAATATATGTTAATAATAAATAATAAAATGTGACATTTATAAAACATTTGAAAATTCTGAACATTATAATATATGTGCATGTGTATGTCTCTCTATGTGAATGCTAATTTGATCCACAAACCTATGAAATAGGTACTACAGGTATCATAGCTCCATTTTACAGATGGAAAAACAAGCTGGGAAAGGTTAATAAATTGTTCATAGTCACACAGAAATGGGAATAAATTTTCTTGGCATCCCAAGAAATTATTTTACAGATCTAGAAAAAATAGTAGCAAAGTTCATTTGGAAGAACAAAAGGTCAAGGATTTCAAGGGAATTAATGAAAAAAAAAAGGCAGATCAAGGTGGCTTTGCTGTACCAGATATAAAACTATATTATAAAGCATCAGTCATCAAAACCATTTGGTACTGGCTGAGAAATAGAGCAGTCGATCAGTAGCATAGAATAGGATATCGGGACAAGCTAGGTAATAACGTTAGCAATTTAGTGTTTGATAAACCCAAAGACCCCAGCTTTTGGGATAAGTACTCACTATTCAGCAAAAACTGCTGGGATAATTGGAAACTAGTGTGGAAGAAACTAAGGCTGGACCCACACCTAAGACCACACACCAAGATAAGATCTAAATGGGTTCATGATCTAGATATAAAGAGTGATGTTATAACCAAATTAGAGGAACATGGGATAGTTTACCTCTCAGACCTGTGGAGATGGAATAAATTTATGTCCAGGGAAGATCTGAAACTCTCAATTGAACACTAGATAGATAATTTTGATTACATTAAGTTAAAAAGTTTCTGTACTAACAAAACTAATGCAGACAAGATTAGGAGGGAAGCATCAAATTGGGAAATCATCTTTACATTTAGGGGTTCTGATAAAGGTCTCATCTCTAAAATATAGAGAGAACTGTCTCACATTTATAAAAATTCAAGCCATCCTCCAATTGATAAATGGTCAAAGGATATGAACAGACAATTTTCAGATGATGAAATTAAAACTATTTATAATCATATGAAAAGATGCTCCAAATCACTATTGATCAGAGAAATGCAAATTAAGACAACTCTGAGGTACCACTACACACCTGTCAGATTGGCTAAAATGACAGGAAAAGATAACGATGAATGTTGGAGGGGATGTGGGAAGACTGGGACACTGATGCATTGTTGGTGGGGCTGTGAATGGATCAAACCATTCTGGAGAGCAATTTGGAGCTATGCTCAAAAAGTTATCAAACTATGCATACCCTTTGACCCAGCAGCATTTCTATTGGGCTTATATCCCAAAGAAATCATAAAAGAAGGAAAGGACCCCACATGTGCAAGAATGTTTGTGGCAGCCCTTTTTGTAGTGGCTAGAAACTGGAAATTGAATGGATGTCCATCAATTGGAGAGTGGCTGAATAAATTATGGTATATGAATGTCATGGAATATTATTGCTCTGTAAGAAATGACCAGCAGGAAGATTTCAGAGAGGCCTGGAGAGACTTGCATGAACTGATGCTTAGTGAAGTGAGCAGAACCAGGAGATCATTATTCACAGCAACAATACTATATGAGGATCAGTTCTAATGGACATGACTCTCTTCAACAATGAAATGCTTCAAACCAATTACAATTGTGCAGTGAAGAAGGACATATACACTCAGAGTGAGGGATGTGAAATGTGGACCACAACATAACATTTTCATGTTCTCTATTGATGTTTGCTTGCATTGTATTTCCTTTATCAGATTATTCTTTCTTATAGATACGATTTCTCCTGAACAAAAAAATAATGTGTGGCAATAACTATACATATATTTGACTTAAGTATTCTAACATAATTACCATGAGGTGGATATCCTGCCATCTAGGGGAGGGGTGGGGAGTAGGGGGGAAAAATTTGTAACAGAAAGCTTTGTAAGGGTTAATGTTTAGTAATTACCCATACATATGTTTTGCAAATAAAAAGTATTAATAATAAAAAATAAATAAATAAATAAATTTTCTTGGCATTATAGTCCTTTTGTTGAAAAAAAAAAGTTAAAAATAAACACCAAAACCAAACTAAGTGCCTTGTTATTTTGTGTGAAACCTGGGGTATATTCTCAGATGTCTGGATGTTATAATCTTAAGTCCCAGCTCTCTTTAAGAAAGTCCATCAAGCTCTAGAAAATGCTAATGGCCTAAAACTCAATTTCTTAAACTGTGGAGCTCTCATGTGGGGTCTCATAACTGAATGTGGGCATTCATGAAATTATGATTTATTATCAGTAAATGTTTGATTTGTGTATCTGTTTTACATACCTGGGGTTGCATAAAAATTTCTTGGGCAAAAAGGGGTCATGAGTGGAAATAATTTAAGAAATTCTGGCCTAAAAGAACTAAACTCCTAGGAATCCAAATTATTTAAAGAGCATGATTAAAGAATAAAGAGGAATACAGTCCAATCTACTGTCTTTCAGTTTGGACTCAATGTCAACAACTACATTTTAATATAGTTCATGGAGATAGTTGTAGTTCTATTTTTAAAGGAGAAAATAATAGCATAGGGATTAAAAACATATAGAAATAAGGCCAAAAAAATCACAATCACCAACACAAGAGTTATTCTTCCAATTACCACATCACAGCATTTATTTTTCAAATTTTGTGGTGAACAAAACATGTCAAAGAGCAACACTGTCTTGTATGAGCACTAGGATATAGTTCTTCAAAAAAGCACAACCTCAACCTAACAGATGGAAAAATGAAAGAGAAGAGAGTTGAATTTTTTTTCTTAAAGTTTCACAATGAGGAATATGGAAACATCCTGACAGGGATAATCTTTTACATAAATGGGAATGAGGTATGATCTGAGAAACCCAAGAAAGGTCTCTAACTCACAAAAAAATGGAACTCACTAGCCTATCAGTGATACCTGAAATCTTAGCAGTGGAAATTAATTCCCTGAAGTGAAAAAGTTCATAACTAAAATAGAAACAATCCTTAAAAATACAGTATACTATAACCATTTTCAGGCATCCCAGTTGGTATAAGTTAGTTTCATCAGTTCTTTTCCAAATCAATAGCCAGATAATATATAGCCAATATATTATCCTCAATACAATCTGGTATATAAACTAATATCTCTTTAAGATTTACAAAGCACTTTATAGATATTATAAGATTTTATTCTCATCACCATACTAGGAGTTAGATATTAATATAATTTCCTTTTTACAGTTTAGAAAACTGAGGTGAAGCAACTTGTTCAGTCACATAGCTAATGTCTGAGGCCAGATTTCAATTTAGGTCTTCTCAACTCCATGTTTAATGCTTTATCCAGTATGTCATGGAGCAGATTTATAAGATAAAAAAGAGTAGAACAGCAATGAATCTTTGGACAAATGGGAGGTGCTTAAAGAAGTAGAGAAGATTCCAAAAGGAGAAGAGAGTGCAATATACTGATGACAAAATTCACACATCCTTCAATTTTTTCTTAAGGTCAGGCCTGTATCTAACTCTCCAGATCATTAGCCTATTCTTTTGTAACAATTAGGCTATACTGCCTTATAATGAAGTTTTTTTTAAACCATAAATACCTATAACTTTGTTCTTAAAGTAGCCTATAAAATATTTTAATTTGTTCATTTTCAATTGTAAGATGATTTTCTACTTGAATGAAACAAAAGGGCATTTATTTTTAGCTAAGCTGATGCTTTTTATCCAGTTTATTAGTGAATGGATATTAATTCTCTCATCCTGTGGCCAGAAGGGAAAAAGTCAAACCAGGAAGAAAAAGCTTAGATTGTCATAATGGACCACAAACTGCACATTAGTCAACTGTTATTTAAAAAGCTGACACAAAACTAAGATCTATTAATAGTAGATATGATATACACAAGCCAAAAAAAATGATCATTCCTTATTTGAAAACTAATTTAACCTGCACATTTTAATGAAAATTATTTATATCTTATGTTGTTACATCCCTTTCATTTCTAAATATATCCCTCTCACCCTCCTATATCCAGACAAAAAAACCCCTTAGACAAAAAATCCCCATGGATAAAAAAAGAGAGGGGGGGAAAAAGCAGAAAAAAAACTGAATTAAACTAACTAGCACATCATCTGAGCCTCTAAATCTGCAAAAGAGGGAGGCACATTTTCGCATTTCATCTTTGGGGCCAAGCTTGCCAACTTCTACATTTCAAAGCAATATATAGAAATGGGAGGGGGTGTCAAAAATAACAATAATCATTCACAGAAATATAAAATTTTACAAAGCAGATACTCTTCATGCAACCAATCTATTAGGTAAATAGAAAATGTATCCTCATTTTCTAGATGAGGAAACTGAGGTCCACAAAGAACAAGTGATATATGCAATATCTAACAATTATTGAGTGCTGGAGCTGTATCTCAAATCCAGTTCTAAACATTCCAAATCCAGTGCTTTTTAAATGCTACACTATACTGCTCTAAAAGTAGCAAAAAAAAATTTTAAAGATGAAATATAATTCATGATATGTAATAATATATAAGAAAATATAATTAAAAGCCTCATAAAACTAAGTAAGACACTGAAATGGACTGCAATAGATGACACCCTGATGCTTCTGTATTTTAGGAGTTTAGGTATGATACTGTAAAGAAAAAGGGACTACATAAGACAACATATTCAGGTCTACAAATTAACTTGGGAGATTTTTCAGAATAGAAAAAAAATACTGTTTATGGATAGTACACTAAATTCATTGCTTTCAAGGGGGAAATTCTGTTTATACTATTAGCAAGACTACATTTTCCTCTTATTTGTGCAGAGATAGAAACATGGGGCGGTGGAGAGTAGGAAAACACATGGGAACTCAATTCTGTAACCTCTCCTTCCTCCAGTATGCAAATGATTTAACAGTAACACACAGATTTCCTAGAGTAAATAATGTCTATTTCCATCACTGAGAAGTATGTCAGTGTTTCAGACTCAATGTTTCAGAAATGCGTTATCAGGTCAGCAATGTACCACTACCAGGAAAAGCAGCAGGAAATAGAGACAAGGAGGACACCTTTTCTCATAAAAGCAACAAACACAAAGTCATGCAGGAGCAAAACAAAACCATTCCCATCTTTATTATAAAAACATCTATGTCCCAGAATGTCTAAAACCTTTGGAAATTTTATACTTCAAGTAAACAAAATCTCAGCACACATATGGATATTGACAATTTGTAAATAAGGACCAATGTTGCTAGTATTTTCCCTCCATAGGTATTAGTATTTTTATAATAAGCAATCAAGATATCTTAAAAAGGTACAGCTGAGTACTAATTGGAATTCTGACTGATAAAATCATTACTACATTCATTCATGAAAATATTTAAAGATACAAATTTATACAACTTACCCAGATACCTGAGGGGTAACACAAGAGCAATTAAAGAAAGGGAAAATAACTTCTAGTCTATATTACTGTGTTTCTAAGCAGTTTTAGTGTATTCCAAATATGTAGTTAGATTTCTTCTTATTTTGTAGCTTGTTTGAGTCTGAATCCAAGTATAGAAAACAAGAACAAAGAGATATTTTGTAACTTTACAATTCTATTTAATTCAACCAGAATTGTCCAACATTGTGCTATGAGTAGAAATACAACGATCAAAACAGCAAATAGTCTTTGCCCAAGAACAACTTACAGTATACTGGAGAATGTAATAAATACATAAATAAGTACATTATATGAAAAATGGAGGAGGGAGAATCAGGGAAAGTTTCACTGAGAAGGGAGCAACTGCAATGGAACTTGAAGTTAAGGATTCTGAGAGGTAGTAATGAGGAAGGACTGAGTTCCAGGCATGCTTATAAAAATGCATGGCGGGAGCAGGATAAGACTATTAATTTGAGGGAGCCCCTAAGTACAATCCAATTTGCAGTACAATTGAGCTAGGAGGTAGAGTATATCTCATTTTTCCTTATTTATTTATTGAAGGAGAATATACATCTGAAAAGGAAAGAAGGAGCTCAATTAGGGAGGACCTTAAACAGAGTATGGAGTTTAAATTTTATCCTAAAGTCAGTGGGGAGCTACAAGAAAATGTTAAGGAAAGAAGACACAGGAAGATCAGGTAGGAGGCTAGTATAGTAGTTGAGGTGAGAATGATGAAGATCTCAATTAAGATTATGGCTATGTGAAAGGAGAGAAGAGGATGGATGGAGAAGTATATATGAAAGGAAGTCAGATTGTATAAGGGAGTGAGAAGTGACTAGGGTAGTGAAGAAGTAGAGAAGTGAGTGTAAAATATTCTAGTACCTTCATGATTAAAGAGAAGAGATCCATAGAGAAGCATTTTGCAGTGTTTTAAAGGCAGATCTAAGTTATAAGCAGAAGGGGAAAAGTGAGTAGGTAGCAACTGTCTAAACAGGAAAGAATAGGAATGACAACATATTCCTAGATTTTTTTATGACAACAACAAAAAATTTTGCAAACCTCTTTACCCATAAGAACCCTGAGAGATATCCTCATCTTACCTGTAAGAAACCTAAGTCTTGGTGAGTATAGCATCCTTGCTCAGGACCACATACATAACTATTAAGTAGAGAACCACAAAAGCTCAGAATTGGAAAGGACCTCAGAAAGCCTTAGTCCAATCTGTTGCTGAACAGGGTTTCCCCTCTATAGCATCTCTGACAAGGAACCATTTAAGCTTCCACTAAAATACATTACAGTCTACCTGTCTACAAGGTGAAGCAGCTTATTTCCTTCTTGTTGCTGTTAAGTCATTCCAGTCATATTTGACTCTTCGTGACCCTATTTGGGGTTTTTCTTGGCAAAGATACTGGAATGATTTGCCATTTCCTTCTCTAGTTCATTGTACAGATGAGTAATGAGGCAAACCTAAGGGTTAGGTGATTTGTCCGGAATCACACAGGTAGTAGATCACACAAAAGTGAGTCTTCCTAACTCTAGGACCAGCACTCTATCTGCTGTATCACTTAATTGTACTTAGTTCCTTTATTGGTAAGGGCTAAAAAAGATAACAAAGAATCAGTCAAAAATCAAAGCTAGATCTTTTCATTCAAAGGCTAGTGATTTTTCCATTAACCTTCCAAAATATGCCAAAACTAAGACCAGTCTCTTGCTCACTTTTAAATAGTAAAAATACCTCTGTCTGCTTTATTTGATTTGGTTTTATTCATTCATTCTGTACCTAGTCCTTGTTTTTCTCTTCTGAATCATTACCAGTTTTCTGCATTTCCTCTGATAATCACTCAGATGAGCACATTTAAATCTAATAACACTAGGTAAATGCATTTTATGACATCTTTGTCAAGGGATATATAATAGAGTAATCACAGTGAAATAATACAAAATTGTGACTACTGAAACTTAAATGTCTCAGGGATTTTCCTTTTTCAATATAATACTGTATAGGCTTGTACTAATTATTTTATACCAAGGAATATTTTATTGCAGAAATAAACACCTTGGTTGATGCATATTTATCAATAAAATGATAAAATATATCACTTAGCTAGAAAGATAATTAGGTGGTTAAAATCATAAATCAGAAATTAATCTTTTTAAAAAATGAATAGGTGAAAAATTCTTGGACAACAAATGCAAACTGAAAGAGATTCTTAGACTCAAGAGTATAGAATAAAATATACACACACACATATATACACATGCACACATGTGCATACATGTATGAGAACACACATATAGCCAATGTGAAATTGATTTTGCTTGATTATATATGTTAGCAACAGGGTTTTTGTTTTTCTTTTGTTCTCATTTGGAAGAAAGATAAGGCAGATTTGTGCTGACTTTAAAAAATTAAACATATATGGATAAGTATGCATGTGTGTATTGAATCATATTCAGTCATGTTGAATACTTAAATCTTAAAACTAAATAGAGGAAAAAATTTTGAAAACATATTGACTTAGCAAAAGAAATTACAATCATATAGGAAGAGAATAAGAATAATATGTCCTCCCTGTCAACTTGTCTGTTAGAAGGCTTGTACTAAAAATTCTTTCAAAAAACTTATAGAAGAAAAGCTTGCATTCCAATCCCTCCATCCAATAATAAAAAGCAGCCTTTTAGTCTTGTGGCATTCAATCTAAAAGAATAATAGCAGGATAGCAATTTATCTTTGGACGATTTTTATTTGAGTCACATCAAAAGAGATGAATAGAATGAGGTAAAAATAATAAATATACTTTGTAATAACTATTTTATCATAACTACCACAACATCATCTTACTGAGGAATGATTACATAGAGAAATTTTCCATATACAAAAAATTACTTCTCAAAATACCAGTACACTTTTCATATGACATTTTGGCAGAAATACGGCTAAAATAGAAATGTTTTGTGGACTTTAAGGAAGTTAAAATTTTCTAAATAAAAGTTTTCTCTACTTTTTATGAAATCAAATGAAAGAGATTTCATTTGATTTTGACATGCACATGAAAATAACTTATTGGGAGACAATTTTAAAGGGATCTCACTATACTTTTCAGTTAATTGTGTGACTATAAAATTATCACTTGAGAGAGACTTCTTAAATCTTTTTTTTTGAGGATCTCCTTGATATGGATGAAGATATTCTCATTTAAAATTTTACAAAATGGGAATATGTAAACATCCTTTCCATAATTTTTTTCCATCAATTCTCCTTTTGGGGGCTGGATATGATAGAACTTTGGGACTTTTCCCCCACTTTTGGTATGTTACCACTCCCTTTAGCTATCTTAAGAACTGATCTCTCAAAATTTTCACAGCTGGGTCACCTTTACCAAGAATGTTTTCTGAGTATACTTGAACTAATACAGATTTCTTGCCATCTTGGCAATTTTTTAGTGTCATTTCCACATTCTCATACATCATGCTGGATGTTGGAATCCAAATGAGGAAGTTGCATTGTCTTTGTTGGAGAGAAGTATTTTTTAAAAGAAATCTTTCTCAATTTTTGATGGAGAACTGAAAGAGACCTTAGAGGTCATCTGATCCAACCATTCTGTAGAACAGGAAACTGAAAAACTGAAAGGTTCACAGATTTGCCTAAAGTGAAGTCTGTAGTAAATGAAAGGGCTAGATTTGAACTTATATCCTTTGACCCCCAAGTCCACTGTTCTTTTTGTTGTTCAAGTCCAATGATCTTCTTTTCACTCCCTTCATGAAAACATTTCAAGTGATCTCTGTACAAATTGTGGAGTAAACAAGTTGAAATTTGCACAGAAATCACTTGAAATTCCATAAAATCAAAAACAAAACTAGTCATAAAATTTTAGGGTTAAAGAACTCAGAGATCACCTAGTTGAGTTTCTTAATTTTACAGAAAAATAAAGTGAGACTCAGAAAAATTAAGAGTCATGTTCAAGATCACATGGTTAGCCAACCCAATGGTCCTCAGGCCCATCTTTCTAATGCTTTATCCTGCCCAATGACTTCAAAACTGATGCTGTGCATGTAAAAATGTCACATAGATGGATATTATGAGAAGAAATTTTTAAATATCAAAGAAATTAATAATTTCATTTTGTTTTATTTTGAGATTGGCTTTCCCTATCTTATTCAAACTAGAAATTTAGCGGCTGCTCATGAACTGACCTGCTGCAGACAAGCAAGGAAGCTTTAAACTATTCCCTCTCTCTCCTCTCTCCTTCCTCTTCTCCCCTCTCCTCTCTCCTTCCTCTCCTCTCTCTCTCTCTCTCTCTCTCTCTCTCTCTCTCT
>JAJPUD010015287.1:0-37925 GCA_023553655.1 Myrmecobius fasciatus
TGTTTAGTGAAGAGAGCCAGCTACATGCAGAGGAGTGGTTCACAACATAGCATTTACACTCGTTTGCATTTTATTTTGCTTCTTTTTTTCTTCTGCAGCAATATTTTTGTATAAATATGTATGTATATATTGGACTACTTGACATCTAGGGGATGAAAACTTGCAATACAAGGTTTTGCAAGGGCTAATGTTGAATAATTGTCCACACGTTTTGAAAAATAAAAAGCTTTTAATAAAAAAAAATCTAGCAATCCTACAAATTTGTTTTTTCCCAAGTCGCCTTAATAGGTCCTCCCCTATTAACACCCTTCCATAAAATTTGATGCTTATCCCTTCTGATGCTGTCTGATTAAGGACAGAGCACATCTATAACCCTGGATATTATATTTTTCCTTAATGTAACCTAAGATCACATTAGCTTTTTGGGATCTGTATGTTGAGAATGCAATCTTTCTGGTCCCCCCACTAATATCTCCTCTCACCCCAAATAGCTTTTACCCTTGTGCAAAAAAAACCTTGGACCATCACAGGATAAAGACTTATTTACAGCATCAAAAACACCTATCATCTCGCTGTGAGTAGTTATTTCAGAACTGTTTACATGCATTCTATTATAAAATGTGATAGTTTTACTCTTAAAAGATGCCCCACCCTTTTACAAAGTTTCTTCTACCTCTAATGCTCTAATTATTGCTAATACTAATCGTTGTTCTGGAGTAACACTGCAAACACATATTCTGCTCTTTTAAAGAATTTATTAGTTGTGTTACCCAGGACAAGTGAGAAATGGTACTTTGCACCTTTTATGGTAGTTAGGTATTGTAGTTTACAGGTAAGAGTGATAGACCTGGAGACAGGAAGACCCAAATTCAAATCTGATCTCAGACACTATTGTTTATCTAAGTTGCCCTCATCTGTAAAAAGGGGATAATAGCAACCATCTTCCTAAAGCATTATGTATCACTTCAACTATAGAGAAAAGGTTATCAGCTTATAAAAGGATACAAATAAAGGCAAAAATATAGTCTGCCTTCAAACAATGCTCACATTCTAACAGAAGGTTGAAAAGGTCCTAGCAATGTATGAGAGGACTGGGGAAAGGAATGAGAAAAGGTGGGGCTTTGAATGTCAAAGTGAGTGGCATTATCAAACCTGTAATTTAGAAAAATCACTCCTATCTGCATGGACTGTAATGGATAAAGATTGAAGTCAATAAGAATGTGATAATGACCTGCATGTATAGGGTGAGCTTGAGGATTTGAGAAATGAGAACTAGGTAGCAATGCTGAGTAACTAGAGGGATAGCGGTACTATCAGCAGTAACAGCAGTTTGGAAGAGAATTAATTGAAGCAAACAAACTACTATCCCTGCTTACACAGTAAGTGAATGAGGCCAGGTTTGTAATCAGGAAGATAAATTATGTTTGCAAGCCCAGCACTATCTATCCACAGGCCTATCCCCTTCTTCACTTTTACAGACTTGCAAATATTTAAAAGCTACAACCTTCATTTTCTTTCAGTCTTCTCCTGGCAAAATACATTAACTTCCTCTACAGAAAATTTATATCAGTTTTTTAAGTCCTCATCACTTACATTGCCTGTAACAAAAAGCAAAGGTGCCGTACATTAGGACCTTAATCACCAGCTCACCTCTTTCCTCCAGCCTGAATGACCCAAATGTAAATGTGAGTTGGAAATCTTAATGTGGCCCCTTTCTGAGTTGATACTGTTACTGATGGGTAGCTACATGGCTTAGTGGACAGATGGCTGAACTTGGGAGTCAGGAACATCCAAGTTCAAAAAAAGATTTGAACCTCTAAAAAACCCTTTCTAAGCCAAATGAATTTAATTTAAGTCAATACCAACTGTCTATATTTGCAAGAAAATTAGCTGGGGGAAGGAGAGAATAGAGTGTCCATACTGAAGTAGTGCTACAAAATCTATAAAATGTTACTACCATCATATAATAATTGAATGAAAGCACCAACGGGGGGGGGGGGGGGGGAGATGTTCGTGAAGATAGTGCCTAATGTTAAAATAAGGGTAGTTTTCTGACTTGTGTTGAAAATAAGTTTGTCTCACTGGTACCACTCCAACTTGTAGAAGAGTGACAGATTCAAATTGTCTTATCTTTTATTCAAGGCCTTGTTTCAAAACCCACCTCTGCAGAAAACAAAAAAAAATTGCATCTAGAATATAACTTTTTTACATCAAGCTTTTATACAAAAAGCGTTGTACTAAGAATTTCAGGAGGACCACTATAATCTTGAAGGGCAAAGCCTAGCAAAATAAGACATGATAAAAACACACACAAATCAAAACCAGTTTTAAGCTATTTATCCATTATTGCACTTTTTCTAAGCAAGTATTTCCTATTTATTTGTTTTCCCAACTACATTTCAAGATTTAGTGAAGCCCGGAACATTTAAGAGTTGGAAAGGATCTCAAAAGATCACTCATCAATTTCATTTATTTCCTAAACTGTCCAACTCTTTCCACACTATGTCATTCTGTCTGTGCCAGTACATGTTAGCTTAAATACATAGAATATATAGATTTAAAGAGGGCAGATACACGGGCAGTAATTGGGAGGTGGGAAGTACAACTCCTTAAATCAATTTGTTTAGGTACCTAAGTACCATTTAATATACAAAAGCTACTTTAATATTTACCATGTTTTACTTCATTAAGGTAACACAATGTCCCAATCTTAAGTCTTCTCTTCTTAGGTGTCTCAGATAAAAATTCTTTTTTTTTTTTTTGCCCCTCCCCCATCTCTATGGCTGGCCCTTACCTTAATAGCTGTGATGGCAAAAGCTATTTTCCGTCGTCCATCAATGTTAGTGTTGAGCACTCTCAAAATGTGCTGAAACTTCTCCGGGATTACAAGAGACTAGGGGATCGAGACGGCAAAAAAGAACTTAGGTAAAGTCAGTCCAAGGACTCCTTATACCAAGTTGCACGTTAATCTTAACTACAAAAAAGGAATCCAATCACTCACCCTCAGCCAAACCCTGGAAGTTTTAAAAAGCCAAAAAACGGAGTTTTAGCGCAAGAACCAAATCAGGGAGGTGAGACTCCCTGTTTTCGTGAACAGCCATTCTCCATCCCTCACCTCAAAAGCCCCAGGAGCCGGTTTTATACCCAAGACCTCCCGCCCTGACCTAACCGCAAACTGCCGCCTTCGAAGTGTCCCCACTTCGGTTCGTAAAACCCTGACCCCGATGTCGCCGGATCCCCAGACCCGGTTGAAAGCCAGCCTCACCATGGCTACTTAGGCAGCGTGAAAGCCTTCTCTGGAAGAGAAAACGGATGTTACGTATTCTCCTTATATAGAGGGGCTGAGGGGCTGCGAGGAGGCGGAAGGAGAAAAGAGAAGAAAGACTTCCTGCTTTTACTCGTTTGGAGTGACGCTACTTCCTGGAGGGGGGGGGAGCTGTCTGGACTGCATTTCCGTTGTGCACTTTCAAATCCTGTCCGGTCGGGAACGAAAGCTCATTGAAGTCAAGGTCCCAAGCATGGAGTGTACCTACCCCGTTTTTCAATAGAGGGCTTAAAACGAGCAGCCTAAAGAATTGGTGGAACGGTTTTCACACGCTTGCCTTTTGGGCCATATAGCGTCATTCTATTCACTATCTTGAGTGCCCTGACTTGGTTCCCCCCTTCCCCATCCTGCACCCGGGCAGTGGACGGACTTGTTTTGAGACACAGTTGGCGGAAGTAGCCGAGGGGACGGGGTAGGAGCGGCAGGAATGGCCGCTCCGCCGTTGATTCTGCCGGTCAGCGCTTCAGACATGGACGAGGACGAGAATGCCCTGGTGAGGGGCCCGCATCTGCACTCCCGCCCGCGAGGCTTGGGCGGGAGTTGGGGCAGGCGGTGTTGCAGCGGACGAGGCTTGTGCGGCCGCCGCGGGGATTGCTTTCCCGGCGAGTGGCGACTTTATTCTCCGCCCCATCACCTCAGTATTTCCCTGAATATGGGTGGCGTGTGCTGTCATACACCTTCTTCCCAATATACTAGTATTTGCCACGCAGTGTGTGGGCTTTGGCATTGTCCCCTCCCCATGTCATATTCTTTCCATCTCATTTGCTGCCCCTCCCCATGTCATATTCCTTCCATCTCATTTGCTAAGTGCTCTCTCTCTCCAGGGGAGCGGCCCTGGGCTTCAGGAGCCACTGCAGCTGGGAGAGTTGGATATCACATCTGATGAATTCATCCTAGATGAAGTGGATGGTGAGGGATGATTAGATCCTAGGGATGGGGGGAGGTTGCGCTCTGGGAAGGATACTGGATTTTGAGTTTCCAAAATAAGGGAGGGCTGGAAAATGGGAAAAACAGAAAGTTGTGGGGAGGGATTGGAAGGGAAAGAATTGTATGCCTCAATTCTCATGACTTTTCTCTGGGTTTAGTTCACATTCAGGCAAATCTAGAAGATGATTTGGTAAAGGAGGCTCTCAAAACGGTGAGACTTACCACAATATTCTCTCTTTGTCTTCCTCAGTATCTTCCTGCTGAGACAGTCTGATATTTTCCCCTCATCTTAATCTCTACCTACGCCTGCAGAGCTACAGACTCTTGGATTTCTTTTGACTTAGATTGTCTTTTGGTCTTCCCAGGGTGTGGATCTCCGTCATTATTCAAAGCAGGTGGAACTGGAGCTCCAGCAGATAGAGCAGAAGTCTATTCGAGATTGTATCCTCATGGGAAAAAGATGGGGATTTCTTTCACTGACTTGAGGGGTGAGGTGAAAGGGATAGCCAAGATTGTCTCCTCTCTTCTCCAAGGTTTAATATAAGAGAAGGTGGGTGCATGATATGTAAGGGGTATTTAAGAGATTTGGGTGTCCCTGTCCTTTCTGTGAATCCTCTTAACTGTCCATGGTTCAGATATCCAAGAAAGTGAGAACATTGCATCACTGCACAACCAGATTACAGCCTGTGATGCCGTCCTTGAGGTTAGTGATCCCTCGTATTTATTCAGTGCCTATATCTGCTAAACAATTTTATACAGCACAAAGACAAACATGGCCTTTGAGGAGCTTATACTTAATGGGAGGAGGGGAACAACACACGGATGGGAAATGGGATGTCTTGTGCTAGGAATAGCAATGAAACTAGGGAATTTATGGAGGAGAGTCATGGCTGGAAAGATAAGGGGATAGATTGCAAAGATTTTTAAATGCTTGACTGAGGAGTTTATATTTCTTCTTGAAGGTGATAGGAGGGAGCCATTGGATTTTTACCAAATGGTTTACCAGCTGTCTTTTTCCTTCATCCTCAGGACTATTGGGTTTTCTACCTGACTTGCAGCTGGATTCTTGTATATATCCTGTTAGAATACAAAGAGCAGGGATTGTTTTGCTTTTCTATTTCTTTTATCTCCTTACTTTATACTCACAAGTGCTTAATAAATTTACTGTATTTTAGGAAAATTACTTTGGGAGCTATATAGATGGTTTATAGTGGAAAAAGAGTCGAGGCAGGAGGAGATGAGATCTTGAACTCTGATGTAGGAAGGAATTGGGATGAATATGAGATATTATGGAGATAGAACATATAACATCTGGAAATCTAATAAGGTGTGGGAGAATGAGGAGTCAAGTACCATATCAAGCTTGTCACTGGAAGGTCCCTTTGATAGTCACAGAAAAGTTTAAAAGATAGGTGTGTTTGAAGGAAAAGATGATGACATGTTGAATTCCATATACCTGAAGGATGTCCAATTAGAAAAGTCTACTAGACACTTTGTGGTGATGGCTTGGAGTCCAGGCAGGAAGACATATATAGAGATGGTAACTGAATTTAGGAAAGTTACTGATAGATCCTTGGGTATACAGACAGGAGAAGTGACATGAATGATGATGATCCAGCAAAGAACAAGAAGAGAATATAGCCAGACAGGTAGATAGAGAACCTAGAAGGGAGAGAATATTTAGAAGCACAGGGTGGTTATATCAGGTAACATAAAATGTAGAGAAGCAAAAAAGGGATAAAGACAAAAAGTTGCCACTAGATTTGGCAGGTAATAGATCATTGGTGACTTTAGGGAGTATCTAATGTATGAATGGAACATCATGGGCACGCAGTCATCCTCATGTGTAACTAAAGTTAAAGTAGAAGAGTTAGGTCTTAGGAATTGAGTGGATTGAGAAATACTTGCCCCAAGATCTCACATCCTTCATGTCTCTCAGGTAGGATCAAGTGCTAGAGTTGGATGAAAGTGAATTTAGCCTTCTTTCCTTCTATGATCCTTATAACCCATGTGTTACAGGTGATCTACCATTAGTATATAGAGAGTATAGACATTTCTACAAGGATACCTCAACTTCTTCCCAAACATCTTTGTTCCAATTTCTGTAATAATTCTGTTATCCTCCAAAATGTCACTGATCCTTTTCTATTTTCTTCCCCTTTAGCGTATGGAACAGATGCTAGGTGCCTTCCAGAGTGACCTCAGTTCCATTAGCTCTGAGATCCGGACACTACAGGAACAATCTGGAGCCATGAATGTTCGGCTCCGGAACCGTCAGGCTGTGCGTGGGAGACTTGGGGAGCTTGTGGACGGTTTAGTTGTACCTTCTGCCCTAGTCACGTAAGTCACCTGATATTGTGAATTGCTTGGAGCCAGTTTTATAGGTTTTAGAAAGATTAGCATTTCACTTTCTTAGGTGAATTGGGGCAGGGTAAGACAAATCAATAAAACTGAGGAGTTTGTGGTTATTTTGATGAGCATTTCCTCTAGTCAAATCACCTGAATCCGGGGTTAGGAAAAAAGGACTCATCTTTAATCAGAAGTTTCTTGAATGGTGTTAAGAGATCCCATGGGAATCAGGAGTCTTACTGAAGTCATGTAAGTCCATCCTGCCCTCACAGCTCAGTAGATTAAAGGATAATTGTTTTTGAGCAGGGAAGAGGGAGTTTCTCCTTGTCACACTTGCCCTCTATCTTTGCCCAGGGCAATCTTAGAGGCACCGGTGACGGATCCTCGGTTCCTGGAACAGCTACAAGAGCTTGATGCCAAGGCAGCTGCTGTCAGGGAACAGGAAGCTCGTGGGACAGCAGCTTGTGCAGATGTCAGGGGTGTACTGGATCGGCTTAGGGTCAAGGTGGGGATGAAAATAATGGTGTACCTAATGGCCTTTGAGACTTTCAGAATATCCCTCCCCCCCCCAAAAAAAAAAAAAAAAAAGATAAAGCCTTATTCCTCCTGATCTACTTCAACTGTGAGTTTTTTTCCTTATGTGTATGACATTTTCCATCAGGCTGTGGCCAAAATCCGGGAGTTTGTCCTGCAGAAGATTTATTCGTTTAGAAAACCAATGACTAACTATCAGATCCCACAGACTGCCTTGCTCAAATACAGGTCACAGTTGGGGAACAGGGCATGGGGAGGGGCATTAGGGTTTGGGAGAGCCAGGATAGAAGATGGGGGTATGCTTTCTGAGCCTTTCTGTGGAATTATTCTCTTGGAAACTGCAGGTTTTTCTATCAGTTTTTGCTGGGAAATGAACGAGCAACAGCAAGAGAGATCAGGGACGAGTATGTGGAAACGCTGGGCAAGGTTTATCTGTCCTACTCACGCTCCTACCTGGGGAGGCTTATGAAGGTTCAGGTAAAACTGGAGGGAATGAGGGGGGAGGGACAGACCAAAGATGAGGTAAGGGAAGTGAAGGAGGACCCTGCATCCACGGAAGGTGGGTATAGACATAGTACTTTGTTTTGGGGAGGGGGAAGGGGGAAGGAAAAATAAGCATGGAAATAGTCAACTTTTTTTCCTTCATATTTCTTCCTAGTATGAGGAGGTGGCTGAGAAAGATGATCTGATGGGTGTAGAAGATACAGCGAAAAAAGATATCCTGAGAGCCAAGGAATCATGGCAGAGACTTACTGAAAATAGGAGAAATACTAGTTTCTAACGGGAGGACGGCTGGGACCCCAGTCATTTGGGAGTTCCTACCTAGAAAAATTCTGTGTCTAGACATCTGGGATCTATGTGCCCAAGTTCCTTTGTTTTCCCTAACTACCCCTTTCCAATCACGATTTTTCTCAAAGCCATCTCTCCGAAGTAGAAACACAATCTTCACTTTGGGAACCCGGGGCTCTGTCATCTCTCCTATTGAGCTTGAGGCTCCCATCCTGGTACCCCATACAGCTCAACGTGGGGAGCAAAGGGTATGAAGAGTAACAGACTGGGGAATTTGGAATATAGTGAGATGTATGGAGAGGAGGGCATGTAGAGAATGGGAGAAGCAGTGATAGTGGGAATACAGTGTAACCTGGGGCAAAAGGAATGAAAAAAGTATAAGGGTCTCCCCTCAGATAAGGAAGGATTGAAGTACAGGAGATGTCAGTGTTGTAGACATCTTTTACATCTCTTTATACCATTGTGATTAGAGAAGGATGATGAATCTTAGGAATGGTGGGCAACAATGATCCTTTGCTGTTTCAGTCTGAGTGAAGTAGAAAAGACAGTGCTAGCCTATGGAGAGATTGATGCCTCATCTACCAGTTCTCTTCTGTCTCACTCAATGCCTTTCTTGCTCCTAGTATCCCTTTGAAGCACTCTTCCGGAGCCAGCATTATGCCCTTCTAGATAATTCGTGTCGTGAGTACCTCTTCATCTGTGATTTCTTTGCTGTCTCTGGCCCTGCAGCCCATGATCTTTTCCATGCTGTGATGGGGCGTACTCTCAACATGACTCTGGTGAGTTTCCCCAGAGCTTAGGGCTAAAAACTCTGATAACTTTTACTGTAGGGTTCCAGTTTCATAAGACACATTCTCAATATGACCTGTGGGGGCTCTAAAATAAGACTTCCCCAGACCTAGGCCTTTTAAATTGTCTTTCCCCAATTCTACAATGAAACATGGAGGGCACATTTTCATCATGATCTTGATAGGTCTTCCCCCCCCCCCCCCAAAAAAGCAACTTCTAGACAAAACAGGAAGAAATAGTAAGAGCGTGGGAGATTTGAGTGAGGAATTATTCTTTTCTTTGATTTTCTCTACCATTGCTTTTCCGCTAAAAGAAACACTTAGCCAGAGGAGAGAGAGAGAGAGAGAGAGAGAGAGAGAGAGAATGAATGTGCATGTACTCATTTGATGGAATGTCAATTAGAGATTTTTTTCTATCTCTTGGACCCTCTTCTCCTCTTGACTGATCCATTGTGATTTTTTTTTTTAACCTCCAATTTATAGAAACATCTGGAATCCTATTTGGCTGATTGCTATGATGCCATTGCTGTTTTTCTCTGTATCCACATTGTCCTCCGATTTCGAAACATTGCTGCTAAGAGGGATGTCCCTGCACTGGACAGGTCACTAATATCTTGCTCTTGATGTTATTGACTTCTGACTCCCTTACTTAAAGAAAACAATCCTGCATTAAACAGGATTCTGATGATTCTCATACCCACCTCTCCCCATTCAACAAATAACATTTATTTACTTATAAAAACAACATCCTGTGCTAAATACTGGGTGAGATTTAAGTTTAGACATAGGATTTAAAGAAAACCTTCCAGGAATAGAAAACAGTACTAATGTGCAGAGACATGGGGTGTTTTAGGTGGGGGCAGAGGGACTTTAACTTGGCTAGATTAAGGAAAATCATATGGGTTTAAGACTGATGATGTTAGGTAGCACTTGGCCTCAAATGCCAAGCAAAGGAGCAGCAGTCAGGAATTGGTAAAGAATTTTGTGTGGAGTAGTGATAGGACTATATGTACAAAGAAATTTGTTCCAGAAGTAGTATGAAGAGTAGATTGCAGAATTTCCAGTGAATGGATAGGAGGGAGATCTATCAGAGCACTACGGGAGTAATCTACTAGGATGAAACTGTTAGATGTTAGGTAGAATAATACAACTTGGTGGATTGATTAAATGTGAGAGAGTTATCATCATAACAGCAAGGTGTAAGACACAAGAAACTAAGTGATTGTGCCTTTTTCCTTGATCCCTGGCCCTTTAGAATATTTGGAAGGAAATCTGAAGGGATTATACTGGTCAGGAATATGTGCCCTTCATCACTGACTTCTGATCATGGGTGACCCCCAGGTACTGGGAACAGGTCCTGGCTCTGCTGTGGCCTCGGTTTGAGCTGATTCTGGAAATGAACGTTCAAAGTGTTCGAAGCACTGATCCCCAGCGACTCGGAGGGCTGGACACACGGCCTCATTATGTGAGAACAGTGCAAGGGTCTCTATGGAATTATTGAGAGGAAGGCCTTGACTTGAAATGGATGGGGTGACACCTAGGGAACTTGGGCAGAACTAAAGGACTGATCATTGGGGACGGTAAATTAAAATGGATGAGTCTGGGAGACTGAGCAGTCTGAGAAACAATAGATCATTCTAGAGAATTGGGGTAAGACGTAATTCTCCTTCCTCAGATCACTCGTCGTTATGCAGAGTTCTCTTCAGCTCTTGTCAGCATCAACCAGACAATTCCCAATGAGCGTACCATGCAGCTATTAGGACAGCTACAGGTGAGGTGATCTTTCTCCTAATTGGAATTTCTAGGTGTGAAGACGGAAGTCCTGCCTTACATAACTTTGCTTTCCTCCATTGTTCCCTTCCTGACTGCTTTTCCAGGTGGAGGTGGAGAACTTTGTGCTCCGAGTGGCAGCTGAGTTTTCTTCACGGAAAGAGCAACTTGTGTTTTTGATTAACAACTATGACATGATGCTAGGCGTGCTCATGGTAACAGACTTACAAAATATACTATCTCCCTCTATTCCTTACCCAGGGAAGGATTGCCTTCTAATAAAAAGACCAACTTTTTCTGCTTCTTAAAACACTGAACTTCTGTCTATCTCCAAATTTGCTTCCCTTGTCTCTCCTCTTCCCATAGGAACGTGCAGCAGATGACAGCAAAGAAGTTGAGAGTTTCCAGCAGCTGCTTAATGCCCGAACACAGGTCACTGATTTTCTCTCCTAGTTAGACTTATTGAGGGAATATTTTTCCACACATAACTCACTCTGAAATACACAAACCTTGTATATGTGTTCTCCAGGAATTCATCGAAGAGCTTCTGTCCCCACCTTTTGGAGGCTTAGTAGCATTTGTGAAGGAGGCTGAAGGTCTGATTGAGCGAGGGCAGGCAGAGAAGCTTCGAGGTGAAGAAGGTAAGGAAGAAAGACACAGGGAAAAAGGCTAGCCAAGAGAAAAGAAGAATTATAGGAGCTGGGAGGAGAAGGGGGTAGGAACTAGACCAGAGGCATCAAACATGCCAAAAATAGGAACTATTTGATTATTAAGAAAATATACACATAGGTATATATGAATCCTGCAGGGATCCTTACTTACGGTTTAGTGGGTCCTTGCGCATTTGATTTTGACACTACTGAGTTAGATGAACATGAGCAAAGTAGAGAAGAAGAGACTACAGGGGGGAGCATGAGTTTCCTTAAGTTAAAAATACCTAACTTTATTTGTGAGAGGAGACAGCCTTCTAATACTATTAATTCTTGTTTCCTTAATGTTAGCTCGGGTGACTCAACTGATCCGTGGTTTTGGCAGTTCTTGGAAATCTTCAGTTGAGTCACTAAGTCAAGATGTCATGAGGAGCTTCACTAACTTTCGAAATGGGACCAGCATCATCCAGGTAACACCCTAGGGGTTCCTAACCCCTAATCACTGATCCCATCTTCACATTCTAACTAGCATCATTTGGTGTTCCCAAACTCTAACCACCTTTGTAACCTTTTGTGACCTCTGACCAGGGAGCACTGACCCAGCTGATCCAGCTTTATCACCGCTTCCATCGAGTCTTATCCCAACCCCAACTCCGAGCCCTCCCAGCCCGTGCAGAGCTCATCAATATTCACCACCTTATGGTTGAACTTAAGAAGCATAAACCCAATTTTTGATGTGTTTATCCTTGGAATTTTCCAAGTTCTCTCTTAATCCATCCTATCTGTAGAGTGCCTCCAATTTTTCAGGGATCAAGTTGCCCACCTAATGATTCCCCCCCCCAGTCCCCAGGCTTCTCATATGCCTCTGTTTCTAACCCTGTTATATTATACTTTGGTTTTTGCCAGATTACTAAGAGTAATTTGGATTCTCATAGGTTACTCTGGAGACTCTCCAAACTGACACTATTCTTGGTTCTGTTCTCCTAATAAAACTTGGTGCCTCAATTTTTGTTTGGTTTTTTATTATTTGTCACCCTTTCTCATAATAAGAAGATATGAAGAAATTGCTATAGATGGGTATAACTCTCCAGGGTAATTTTTGATGGCAGAACCCCTAAGACAGGGGCTTTTAATCATATGTGTCCTGCTCCCCTAGGGTAGTCTGGTAAAGTCAATGGACTTCTGCTTAAATACATATTTAAAGTTCCTGCACCACTGGTTAAAAACCCCAGACATGGCTAGATCCTGTTCCAGACTTTCCAACTTTCTAGTCCCTACATACTTGGGATCCATGATATTATTAATATGGTTACTTGATTTGTCCATGTTCTTGAGTTTTGGTGGCCAAAACAATCACCTGAGGACCAGCTCCCTGGTTAAAGAGTCTCTCTACAATTAAATAGACCCTGTATACTTAAGCAGACATACAGTCTGTAGCTAGACATGTATGCAAAGTTTTTCCACTTTGGTATAATCTTTCAGGCCTTCCTTGCTTTTGGTATAGCCTTGTTGAAATCCACAATAAGAAAAGAAATTACTCAATGTCATTTTCTTTCTGGCCACTGATTACAAAGAAATGGTTGCTGTAAAACTGGCTGCCCGGACAAAATAAACCTCAGCGTTGGAATAAGGGAAGTGAGCAACCCTGCACCTCTATGCAAGCTTTGTTGGCTAACCTCACTTGAACCATCAATTAGTGTTTCTAAGTGAAAGTTGTTCCTAAACCAGACTTGAGAACTGCCATAGTCTGAGGGACTTTCTAACCCCAACCCTATTCTCTTCAGTTTTTCTGCCCTCTTCCCATTTTTCTGAAGCAGCATGAAAACTTCAGGCTAAAAGATTATTAAGTTTGTGTGGGACAATAATCTTTACCCAAATTAAAATCAGAGATTTTCAAGGTAAAAAGCAAAACAGCATTTACTATGATCTGGCAAGAAAGGGTAACTCCAAACAGAGAAGAGTGCAAAGTACAAACTGTAAAACACAAGATTATATAGAGCCTAATGCAGAAAGCATGCCTCAACACCTTTTCTCTCATTGATTGGGGAGTCCAGGCTTGCATTCTAATTTAAATATCTACCCCAGAAGCAAAGAATACTAGTCAATAATTCTTTTTTACCTTAATTACAACTTGTTATTCCAAAATCTCAAGTCACAATTAGGACATAGGTCGAGGCCACATTCCTAAGAGAGGTCTTCAATCAATTTATCCCATTCAATTTCTACTTGAACACCAGGAGTTTGGTGAATGCCAGGTGCTAGATTTTGAAGGATTGTTTAATTGGAGATTATCTAGAGGAAGGCAGATGACCTCAGAATCAGGTAATAAAAGCAATAGATGAAGGAACTAAGATTACTTAGTTCAAATCCAGCCCCTTATTTTTGAAGTCCTGGGTATTTAGATGGGGTCATAGAGAAAACCAAGCACTGATAGGATTATAATATTCCCTGGGGCAAGCAGGTGGACTTTTGATTGATCCTGCCCTAGATGGAGGTCTCTGGAAACTCCACCTTTCTTGTGGTCTGGTAGGGAATTTGTCTTTTCCCTTGTTAATTGCTGAAATCCCTTTCCTTGCTAACTTCTTTTGGAGTTTAGCCTTCTCTACAGCAGTGTAATAAAATTCTTAATCCTTGATTTGGAGATCTTTGCCTACAAATTCCTTTGGGACAACTCATGATAGTGATTCCTAACCCCATTATGCTTTTGGAGTCTCACCCTGCATCCCATCATTTTGATGACTTAACTCCATCATTCTGGTGACCTGGTACAGGAAGAATCTGACTGTACCCTATAATCTCATTTTAGTGTCCTTGTATGGGGATATTCCTAAATATCAACAATATCCCACAACTGAAGCACTAAAAGGTAAAATTGGGTGCCATGGGACCTACATAATTCCTATTTATGTTGTCAAATGTGACATGTTGGGGCTGTGAATGACTCCAATCCAGTCAAGAGTGATGCTCAAGACATATATTTATATAATGACAGTTGTAAATGTCTAAGACGAAGTAGCATATTGGGCAAAGCTACTCAAGAGCTGTATCAGCTTACAGGGATATGGGAAAGTCCCATTAAGCTGCCAACAATTCAGATCACTACTCTTCTTTCATCCAGTTGCAGTTTGCTCCTTAGGAAGGAAAGTCACAGACTATACAGGAAAGGTATGGATAACAGTTAAGACCAGTAGCAAAGCTGGATCTTTCCTTCCCTTAAGCAGCCAGGTCTGCTCTGGTTAAGGTGGGTGACCAATGGCCAAAGTCATGGGTTTTTATATGATTTTAAGAGGGTATAACTGTGTAAGGGGAAAGGCTGAGGGGTTTATTTTGGAGACACACATGATAAGCTCAACTAGGGCCTTCCAACTGAACTTATCTACATGAAATTTATGCCTATGATAGTGTGGTTATGCTTGCAGTTTTACATACATATAACATGGAGGCTTAGAAATATAACTAAGTTTGGAAACAGCTGATGTTCTTTACTGTATCTATTGCTTTGCTCTCCCTCCCCATAGTCCAGGTTTCATATATTTTTTTTGTTATGCCTAGTTGTCAGTTTTTTTTTTTAGCAAGAGTGGGGTCTTAAGTTTCACAATATGATTTGGGGTGGCTAGGTTCTGCTTGGGTCCTATGCTGTTTGTTGAGCTAGTTGATGTTACCTGAAATTCATTTTCAAAGAGGATCAATGACATCATGACATTGGGATCAGGATGCTGTGTGCATGATGTCTTAACTAGCATGTGAAGCAGACCTGCATAAAATTCTCAGGCTTACTCTTTCTGAGTCATCTGAGTTCAGTGGTAGAGCAAAAGTCAAGATTGTCTATGACCTTGGATGCAGTGGATGACCTAGGTGTCTTTGATGTCTGACCAATCTCTATATGTTCCACAGTCCTTGCTTCAACTGCTTTTGTGGTCATTGGAACAAACTGTTCTCATCCACCTATTCTCACAGAAGTCTTCATATGCTTTGGGTAAACACCCCTCTAACTTATCAGTGGGTTTGAGACCTATCCATTACCCTTAACCTAGTTTAACCCATCTTCTGAAATAGTTCTCCTGTGCTATGGCCACTGCACATTCCACACAGCTTCTTGGAACCACATTTGAGAATTTAATGCCAGGTGGACACCAAAGGTAGATGAGGTAAAATGGGCTCAGAAAGCCTTCTCACCTGAGATACTAGTTTTTCTAAACACTCTGTACAACTCTAATTAAGCTAGCAGATCAGGAGTTGAAGCACTATTTTGTAACTTAGCTAGATAGATGCCCACTAAGGACCTCTTCTAGAAGACCTTAGTATCCCCAAGTGCTACCAAACAAAAGTACTCTGGTTCTGGGTTATTTATCATTTGAAGTTTTGCAAAGAGTTTTTATTTATTGTGTAATATAAGTCTTATAACAAAATGCTACAAGGATCATCCTTTTTTACAGGTGTGTAAATAAGGAGAAATTAAATTTGTCCAAAGTGCGATATAAATGCAAGTCATCTTGGTGCCAAGTACAGGCTTTTATCACCAAGCTTTCTTCTAACTTTTAAGTTTCTATCATTCTGATTTCAGGACCTACGTTATTATATCACTAAATTCTAATCTGGCATTGATTTAATTTAATTTTTTCTTCAATTACTTCTATAAAGACATAGTATACTTGCTGAGTTTGCAGATGGTACAAAATTAGTAGGAGAGATGATTAATACATTCTTTGGATGACAGAGTCAGGAATCCAAAAAGATCTTGACATTTGGGTTGGAGTTATGATGAAATTTAATGGTAATAAAAGTTAAAGTCTTAAAATTCACTTTACAAGCACAAGATAGGGAAGTTATACCGTAAAGTTTATTTGAAAAATTTCTAAGAGTTTTAGTGGGCTACAAGCTCAATATGAGACATTAGTGAGATATAATGACATCCAGAAAGGGTTCATGATGCTGTGTATATAATGATTTCTTAGTTCTGCTCATTTCCCTTAACATCAGTTCATGTAAGTCTCTCCAGGCCTCTCTGAAATCATCCTGTTGGTCGTTTCTTATAGAACAATAATATTCCATAACATTCATATACTATAATTTATTCAGCCATTCCATTTTGGTAGAAAATCCATTCAGTATCCAGTTTCTACCAACTACAAAAAGGGCTGCCACAAACATTTTTGTACATGTGGATCCTTTTCCCTCCTTTAAGATCTCTTTGGGATATAAGTGCAGTAGAAACACTGCTGGAACCCAATACTTTTAAAGGAAATTCAGGCCACCCAGCCTCAGGAATGACATAGTCTCCTTAGGAATGTAGTTATTGGGAGTGATGTGGTATTATAACTATTGTGTTATAAAAAAAAATGACAAGTAGGATATTCTCAGATAAACCTGGAAAAATTTACATGAACTGATGCAAAGTGAAATGAGTAGAACCAGGGGAATATTGTATAGGATAACAGCAATATTGTGTAGTGATCAACTATGAATGACAACTATTTTTTAGCAATAGTGAGCCAATTCTGAAAGACTTATGATGAAAAATGCTATCCATTTCCAGAAAAATAAGCAATGGCTAAATAATCTACCAGATAAAAATCACTCTTTATAAAATAAACTTGTGAATCTTTTTACTTAAGTTGTGTCTCTTCTTCATTACTTTATTATCACTCCATTAGTTTAGAATCTCTCAAAATATGGTCAGCAACTTTTTTCACAGAATTCATAAGATCTCATGATTCTGCCCAAATAAATAGTCCCAAGAAACCTCGAAGATAAGAACAACTATAAGGTGTTTGGTACTTTTCCCCAAATAATAATATGGTGCTCCCCCCCCAAATAAATCCCAAAATAAGTTGTCACCATTATTAATTTAAAATAAAAATATACCCAGTTAAATACTTAGCAATATTCAAAATTGTGACCAAATTCTTTAACAGGTCAATTCAGAATCTAGCCTCCAGATTAAAAATTAATTTCTAGTTATAAATTTTTATAATCCTGTGGATATCACTTTCCCAAATAACAGCATTTTGTATACAGTGATTTTCCAAAAATCACAGTGCAAGAAAAACAAGAAGCTTAATTTAGGGATTTTTAAAACATAACTCAAAATGTTGCTAGTCAAATAACATCAATTCAGTTGAATGTTTTCAAAATCCTTTGATAGAGAAAAATATTTACTCCACCTATTAATTTAGCATTATATATTCATTGCATTCAAACACCAATATGAAATAATATTGAAGCAATTTTACTTAAATTAGTTTTTTTTTTACAATTTTACTTAAATAGTTTATATCAGGCACTGTGCTAAGTGATTTATAAATATGTGTCATTTGATACAAGAATATAGGAGATGGGTGCTATTATTATCCCTATTTTTCAGACAAGGAAATTGAGGCAAATAGATGAAGTAACTTGCTCAGTATAACATAGCTAGTAAGTATCTAAGACAGGATTCCAGCTCCCATTTTTCCAAATCTATTTAGTTTCTAAGTACTTTGCTTTAATGACAAATATCAAATGAATTTTGAAGGAAAATTTTAATCTATTACAATTATCCTAAAAGGAGAACACTTTACATAGGCCCATACAATTTTGCTTCAGGATAAATTTCAACCAAATCATATTTGGATTTTACAATCACAAATGGTATCATTCAAAATCTCAATTTTTCCAAGGGCCATTAGTTGCCAATTATCTCAAATCATAGCCTCCACAGTATTCAGTCAGCTCATTCAAAGATTTATGAAGGCAGTCTCACATTCTCATCCCCCCTCTCTTTTAGATATTATGAGGCTCTAAGTAAAGTGTGTAATAGTCATGGTTACTTAAAAGAATTCAAAGAGATTTTCTTCTAGTCACATTATAGCTAATGGACTAGTTTCAAATGAAGTCTAGCAATTTGGGGAGAGTTGTATATAATGAAAATTGGACTTCAGTCTATAGGCTAACAGTCTATAACATTGTAAATTGTAAAAGAGAGATAAGGAAGAACCAGATTTTTAGATTTTTTCCTCCACATTTCTTAGCTAAATAGGCAGTTTTGAGAAGACCCTGGATTTGAACCCATCATAACAATCCAATTGGGGAACATCCTTCTTATGGTCTTTCAAGGACAGAATTTTGGTATGCTATATTCATATTCTCATTCCATGCTACAAACTTACTTCTCTAGTTTCCATTTGGTAAATGTTGTAACTTTATATACTATTGTTTACTGAAAATTTCTAAAAGGAATTTCTCCAATATGATTGAATTCTTATCTCAATGAGAAAAAAAAAATTACCTCAAACTTCTTTCAAACTCCAATCCTTTTATTTTCCAATCTTTTATTCATATTATCTGTGCAAAGCTTTTGGAAATTGATTTGATGATGACATGGAATGGATACCCAGCAATGGGTATAACATTGATTTGGGTAGATTCAACATAATCCTTCCTTTAATACAGAAACACATCTGATTAAAAGAGACATGGTGATTTTTACAGCAGGATGTCTACCACATCTTGAGGGTGACATTTCCTCATGCACTGACTGACTCCTTTTATGCCTTAAGGAGATAAGCAAGCTGCATCAAATGCTTATGCTTAACTCCTTGGACCATTCCAGTTTTGGCTACATCTTTCTTGTCTTTGAGGGGGAAAACTAGCTTAACCTACATGGCAGACCCATTCCTTCTACCACCCATCCCTTTATCCAAAGGATTGGAGCATAGATGAGATGCATACTTGCAGGACAAGATAGAAATCTTTTTTGCTCCTTTAATTCATTTTTTAAACTCCAAATTCTTTCACTCCTTCCTTCTCCTCTCCTACTTATTGAGAAGACAAAACAAAACAAAACAAACTCATAAATATGGAAAATTATGGAAAACAAATTTCTCTGATAAAGGTCTCATTTCTCAAATGTATATGGACCTGAACCAAATTTGTAAAAATAAGAGCCAATCCCCCAACTGATAAATGATCAATGGATATGAATAAGCAATTTTCAGAAGTCAAAACTATTAATTATCATATAAAAATGCTTGAAATCACTAGTAATTAGAAAAGTGAAAATTAAAACACCTCTGAGGAAATAAATCACACTCATCAGATTGACAGAAAAAGAAAATGACAAATGCTGGAAGGGATGTGGAAAAATATGGATGCTAATGCACTGTTTGTGGAGCTGAAAACTGGTCCCACCATTCTCAAGAGCAATTTGGAACTATGCCCAAAGGGCTATAAAACTGTGCATGCCATTTAACTCAGAAATACTGCTACTGTATCTGCCCCTTAAGGAGACCAAAGAAAAAGGAAGAGAGACATAAATATAGCAGCTCTTTTTGTGGTAGCAACAAATTGAAAACTAAGGGAATGCCCCTCAGTTGGGGAGTAAGAAATGAAGAGAATTGCTTCAGAAAAACCTGGAAACAGTCATGAATCGCTGCAGAATGAAGTAAGCAGAACCAAGAGAACAATGTATTTGGTAATTTACAATATTGCAATGAAAATCAACTATGAAAGAATTAGCAGCTCCAATAAATATAATGATTCATAATGGCTCCAAAGAACACATGATGAAAAATACTATCTATTTCCAGATAAAGAACTGATGGACTCAGTGTAGATTGAAGCAATTTTTTTCCTCTTGCTTTTTCTTGCCTTTAAAAACATCAAAATAATGTAGAAATATGTTTTGCATGACTTCATATATATAACAAATGTCACATTGCTTGCCTTCTCAATGGGTGAAGGAAGAGTACATGGAGAAAGTAAATTTGGAGTTGAAAATACATTTCTAATTAAAAAAAAAAAGAAACTGCACTTTTATCTGCATAACCTTTAACCAAACAATACCACTATTGGGATTTCGGGAGGTCTGTGTCCCAAAGAGATTAAAAAAACAAAAAGGGAAAGGATCTATAAGTACAAAACTATTTAAGCAGCTCTTTTAGTGGTGTCAAAGAATTGGAGATTGAGAGGAATGGTTGAACAAGATTTTGTATGTGATTACAATAGAATACTATCGTGCTGTAAGAAATGACAAATATCTATCTCCAGAAGGAGATGCCTATAAGAGGAAATCCAGGAAAAAGTGATGGGAGATGGGGATGGAAATCAAGATAGTATTTAAGCCAATCATAGGATCTTAATCTTAAAAAGAAAGGAAACAAGAATTTAAGTATCTACTGTATAGCAGGCACTGAGCTAAGCATTTTGCAAAGGCTAAAAGACAAAAAAAAATCTTAACACTTCCCAAAGATGCTATCACCAAAAATGCTGGAGGATCACAAGATTGAGCATATGTGAACATATAGAAGAACCCGACATCCTTCCAATTTCTAGATCTTTGACCTCAACAGATCTTCCTTTAAGGAGAAACTATGTGGAGGCTCAAATACAGTGGACATTTGATTGCCCTGAGGCCCATGATTAATTTATCTGACCTTTCAGAGAGTTTTGGAGAAATGTTTATCCAAAGCACAGTGTGCTGGAAGATTCCCATCTGATTCGGATGGGAATGTATACCAATTAGGAAAAAAGTTTTTGAAAGTTTAATGATATTCCAGACTCCCTTTTTCAATCCATGGAGAAACTTAACAAGAAAACAAGCCACTTTACTACTGCTGCTTGCATGTAGCTTTGTTTGGCATTAAAATACTCCTAGAAGCTTCTCTCCCATACATATCCACAGTTCCCATAATCTCACTCTCCTACTCTGAGTTTGGGAAGTTGTGATTGAAAAAAAATTAAGTCATATCATGGAAATGGAGATTTAATGAGTTGAAGAAATGTTGCATTTTTGAAAATTTTGAATATATTCCAGGTCCTAACAATACACTTCCAGCAAAGTTGGAGACAACTTTGTCTACTGGGTTGAAGAAGGAGTAGTGGAGTAGGATGGAGAAGTAGTATACTTATGAGTAGCTGGGGTGTCATCTAGTGATTAATCAATATACTACAAAATGCTCTACACCTGAGCTATACCCCTCCCCCCCTTTTTTGACAGATCATTTAAAAAACTTTTATTTCTGTTAATGTTAAAATTTGTTTTTAAATATTTAGTACGCAGGATTGGAGCTTAGCAGAGATATATGATACACTTAGATATGCACACTAGGATGAACACCCTCCCCCCTCCCTTTCCCCCCCTCCCCCCCCCCTCCCCCCCCCCCCCCCAAGCCCTTCATCTGTACACACATTATAGCTGCACATACAAGGCAATGAGAAGGAAGAGGGAAATAGGACATGCTGGGAGATCCTGGGAGTTGTGGGGGAGATGAAGTGTTTTCATCTTCAGTCTCTCCCAAATAAGAACGAGAAACTCCAAGGCAGTAGAGGTGTAAAAAGTTTTTTGTTTTTGTTTTTGTGAGGAGGGCAGAGAATCCATAGTTACAGATTATGAAATCACATTGGAATCAGTTTACAAAGTTAGATATTTGAGCAGCTGGCAAAAATTACAAAATGGATAATTGAACTAGAGCCCCAGGGTGAAAGATGGCATTAGGATTTTAACAGAGGGACCTTGGTCATCATCAACTCTTGATGTGTTGGACTTTGCCAGGATTCTTGGGAGTGGTAGCAAAAGTGGCCATATTGGGGAAAAGGCTATAAAATGGGAGTGGGGAGGTTAGGGGGATGGAGGTTATGCATGAGGTGAGGTGGGGATAGCAGAAGAGGAAGTCTTTGGGTTTCAGGGATAGTAACTGCTCCTGAATCCCATAGGAAGCATTGAGTCCCTCAGACAACTTGTGGAAGGAAGCCCAAAGCCTAGGCTGGTCTGGGTAGGGAGGTTCCTCACTCCCACTGATCTCAAAGTATAATTTTTCCTTCTTGTCATGGGGATAGTATGGGACCACATGGGGTCCTCTGGATAGGGATTAGGGACCAGGCCAGAAGGGAGGAGTACCAAAGGAGTAAAGGGGACCAGGGAAAAGTGACAGGTTCTCCTTGCAATTGAGAGAGGTCACAGCAAAGGAGAAATGATTAAGTAAGTACATGTTCAGATCATGGCAAAGGCAACCAGCTGTTCTCTGGACTAGCACAGAGCCCCACACAAAGCTAGAAATCTTTACAATCATTACTAAGAGCACCTTTAGCATTTCAGCTAATACTCATCAGCATCGGCCTTGTGACATCAAAAAACAAAAATAAAAACAAAAACAAAAAACAGAATGATTAGATGTAGGCTGAGGAAATGGAAATATTTGAAAAAGAAGGTTTCCCTTGGCTCCTTTTTCTTTTCTTCACCTTTCTGATAGGCTATATCGGTAAGTTAGGGAGATGTCTATGCCAGACACATGAAAATCTTTCCTAATGGAATAAATGGACTCCTAATGGAGTCAATAACTGCGAAGATGGTTTAAGAAGAGATTGTTGAATGCTTAAAGCTTGCTCAGATATTGAAAATTCCAAAGTCATCTCAATTCTCTCCAGTTGTCTTGACTTTTAGACCTTCATGATTCTGGAAGAAAGAGTAAAGCTGATGACTTTATATATTATATATATATACACACACACATATATGTATATATATACATATATGTATATGTATCACATATATGTATATATATACACATACATATATATGTGTGTTATATTTATATATATATATATGTATATGTGTGTATTGTGTATATATATATATATATATAAAATTCATGCGTGTTAATGTCATTGGGTCTCCTTTCAAAAGGAAGGACAATAATACTGGTGCCATAAGCAGTCAACCAAAGATTATTACATAGCCATATAAGCTGGGGATTGGGTGAGAAGCCAAGTCAGCTTCCAAAATCCTCAGTGGGAGGTTGATCTAACTTCCCTTGTTTTTTGTTTTTGTCTCACTGTGTTAGTAGTAGAGTTGGTTGCTTTACATCAGAACTGATCCTTTCATCCATCTTTCTAAAATAACAGTTTGGTAAAGTTGCCAAGGATACATCCTTGGGGTAGGACTCAGAGCCTATGTGTGATCCATTTCTTTTACGCTTTTTTTCTATAAATTAAGTCATGAGACCATAGCAAGGCTTTGCAACCCTTTACAATCCAAAGGTTTGATACACCCAAAGATTCTAATTTCTGGGAGAACAACTCATTATTTGACAAAAGCTTCTAGAAAGACTGAAAAATAATGTGGCAGAAACCAAGTATAGACCAACATATCACACACTATACCCAAAATAAGGTCAAAAATAGGTTCATGATTTAGACATAAGCAAGTTAGAAGAACAAGGCATCATTTACTGTTGGATCTTTAGAGAAGGGAGAAATTTATGACCAAACATGATATAGAAAACATTATGAAATGCATAAGGATAATTTTGATTAAATTAAATTAAAAAGTGCTTGCACAAACAAAACCAATGCAGCCAAGATTAGAAGGGAAGCATATATATAGAGGACTGAGTCAAATTTATAAGAATCCAAGTTATTCCCCAAATGATGTGGTCAAAGGATATGAGCAAACAATTTTCATATGAAGAAATGAAAGCTATCCATAGTCATGCAAAAATGTTCTAAAACACTATTGATTAGAGGAACTCAAATTAAAACAACCCTGAGATAATACCTCACACCTATCAGATTGGTTAAGAAACAGAAAATGGTAAATATTGGAGAGAATATTTCTGAATCCATGGCTTACTGAAAAGAATTGAAAATGATTTGATAAAATTCAGCAGGTGTGAAAACTTTTTTTCTAGGAAAGTACCAACCTATTTCTGTCATGCCTACTGTGTTGAAAATTACTTTGTACAATCTCCTGCAAAGGTTATGGAAAGGGGAGAAAGGAAGACTAGGCAATAAGTATTTAAGATAAAAGTTTGAAGAACACTGGCTTCAGGGCAGATTTTTTCCACTGTTACTAAAAGTTTGCCACAGAGTTACATTACATCATAACTCATTTTTTAGTAAAATATTTGATTTCTTAAGTTCATGTTGGAGAAATCCTTAAGTCTAATGTATGTGTTTGGCTTAGAGACCTTTTAAAAGCAAGATGTAGATGGGTTGATTTTTTTTACTATAAATTCAAGAAACATTAAGCTATCTTTGTGCAAGACATTTCTGGATAAATAACAAAATCTATTTCATTCATTCATTCATTCTTTCTTTTTTTTTTTTTTTTTTTTTAAGAATCTTGACTTATATTTAGGCAATGGAATGCCTGTATGTTTGACATGCAAACAAATCAAAAAAAGAATTTGAGGAAGAAGCACACAGTAATAATTTGGGAAGCAGATTGGTGAAGGAAAATGCCTCTAAAAAGAAGTAGCACCAGAGCTCGAAACCTGGAAAAAAGGCAAGACTTTTGAAAGGAGGTGATCTAATGGAATTGAAATGAGAAATTCTTAAAATTTAAGGACTAGATATTTTGAGAGTATATCTATTCAATTCGAACAAACATTAAACACCCTATTCTTTGTGAGGTATTGTTTCTGCCTGTTGAGGAACTTGTCAATATAAATTTATCCATTAAAATGCCACTATTAGATAATCAGTTGATCTACTATTTGCTTCATCACTTGTATCTCATCCTTTTTTTAGATTAGTAGCTGGATTTTTGCCATACTCAATATTTTTTTTTTTTAGATTTAGACTGCTTTGAAATCCTGCCTCTCTAAAAATATAATGAAGAGAAGCTAGTTTCAAGTCCCTAAGCCATAAATGACTACAATGACTGTAATGCCAGAGAAACTGAGGCAAGACAGAGATTAGAGGTTTTTAATATTTTAATAGTGGAAAATTTGGACTAGTCATGGCCAGCTGGCTGGATCAGAATCTTGTCTCAAACCATCTAGCAATGAGCAAGTAATTCCAGAGACTTTTACAGGGCTCCAGAGATGAGGGAAACAAAGACAAGGGTAGTGGTGGTGGTGGGAACTCCAGGAAGGACCATAACTTTTAAATTCTGACAGGTGGGGAATCAAGAAGATGGTTGAGCAGGAGGCAGGAAGTCTGGGCCCAGGAGATACCTAAGTATTTGAGATAAGCCATCTGAAGTTTTATGACTCTTTGGAATGCCAGAGTGGCCAGTCCTAATGTCCAGGAAGGGAAGGGGGGTTTCCACCAGGGAAACTGAGGCAGAATAATTCAGGGAAACTAAAGCAGGGAAACTGGGACATAATATGACCAATATCAGTTAGAAAAAGCTGGGATAGCAAACTATTTTGCTAACTCCCTTGGCATTTAAATGGGCATGAATGAGTTGTAGTATAAATTCCAAAATTGTTGTCATCTTTAGTTTTAGCCAAATAAGTGATTTTGTAATGAAAATGAAAATACTAGTATTAATTAGGTTTATTACAGACTGCATATGAGGAAAATATACCCTTAGAATAAAAAACAAAATACAAGGAAGTAAATAATTTGAATAATTTGAATTTTACCTTGTAGTGAGGCTACTGGTTCAAGTACCTTCATAGGTGATCTTAGGAGTTACTTGCGATTCCAATAGACTTGGAGCGGAAAATGCTATCTGCATCTAGAAAGAGAATTGTGGAGACAATATGGAGTAGTAGTTTCACCTATTTTTTTTAAATTTCTTTTTCCCTTTTTGGTTTGATTTTTCTAGCACAACATGACAGATATGGAAATACATTTAAAAGAATTACATGGCCAGTCAGGTGGTTCAGTGGATAGAGTACCAGCCCTGAAGTCAGGAGGACCTGAGTTCAGATCTGTCTTCAGACACTTAACACTTCCTAGCTGTGGGACCCTGGGAAAGTCACTTAACCCAATTGCTTCAGCAAAAATAAATAAATAAATAAAAGGAAAAAAAAAGAAAAAGACAAAAGAAAAGACTAAGCAGTGTTACGAACATTAAGAAAAAAAAAGAATTGCATATATTTAACCATTATTAGAATACTTGCTGTCTTGGGAAGAGTGGGAGGCAAGGAAGAAAAATTTAGAACAAGAAGTCTTACAAACATGACAGTTGAAAAGTACGTATATTGGGAAAAAATAAAATACTATTGAAAATTTTTTTTTCAAAAAAAGTTAATGGTTGATTTGCCAGATGGCAGAGATTTCTGAGAACTTTGGAAATAATAATAAAAATTCTGATATTCTCCAGTAGCAGTAATTTCATTTGCTTTGCAAGGAGTAGCAGATAGACTGAGCCTACTCAAAGATGATACCATAATCAATCATTGGGATATTGATGTTTTTGACTCACAGCTTTTGAATACTGAAACAAAAAAAGTCAGCAAACAGTTTGGTCTGCATGATTTTCATCTCAATATTTGGTTCTAATAAAATATTTTCTGTATTTTAATTGATAAGTATGTATGAGACACTAGTTAGTCACCTGGAATATGAAGTGTTGTAAGTCATTGTCCTTTGGACTTCTCAAGGAAGAGAGTACTTGCAATTTAAGGAATCAGGGAAGACTTCATGTAAGAGTTAGTTTAGTTGAACCTTAAGTGATACAGAGTCAGAGCATGGGAGACTGGCCTTTGCAGTGCCCTTTTGGTAAGACAAAAGTTAGTAAGATTGTTTGACTTAGACATAGAGTTATGTGAAGAGGACAAATATGAAGTAAGTTTGGGGAGGTGAATCAGAATATAGAAGGTTTAGTTAGATCCCAAAGCAGAAAATTGCTATTTTGTCTTGGACAATGTTAGTTGAGTCATTTTAGTCATGTTTGACTGTATGATCCCATTTGGGGTTTTCTTGGCAAAGGTAGCTTAGTAGTTTGCTTTCTGCCCACCCCCAGATCATTTTTAAAGATGAGAACTGAAGCAAACAAGGTTAAGTGACTTGAGTAGAGTCACTTAGCTATAAAGTGTCTCTGAAACCAGATTTGCTCTCATAAAGATAATTCATTCTGCTTCCAAGCCAATGTTCTATCTAGTCAGCAGTCTAACCTTTATCCATAATAGGATGCTGTTGAAAGTTCTTAAGTAGGAGAGGGTTGAGGGAGAAAAAAAAAAGTTGTGAAATACTCCTGATGAGAGTTGGGATGCTCAGGAAATAATAAATTGAAAATATTTAATTGATTATGGATAAGATTAATTTTTAGTGGACTAAGTTGGCAATGTTTCTACATTGCTGGAGCCAGAACCAAGGGAATGAAACAATATCTATTCTAGTATCAGGCAAAAGGAACTGAGAATGCATACTTGGAAGACTTGAGAAAATCTTGTAAAGGTACAGCATATTCAGAGTGCCAAATCCCCATGCAAGTACATCTCCCCATGGCGTTCCCTGGAGAACCTTCCTTAACTTTTCTCCAAGTCCCACTCTGATTCCCCATTGTATTCACTATCACCTGGAATGTCTTGTAAATATCATATTTAATACTTGTCTATCTTCAGACAAGTTTCCCTATGCAGATCCTTTCTATGCTCCTGTGTCTGTTTTCCACATTTCCTGTGGTCCCAGACCATTCTGATATTTACTCAACCCTAGATTTTATAGGATGTCTCCTCCACTGATGAGACAGCATCTAATAGTTTGATGTTATTACCTTGCCTCTGTATATAAACTTATTCAGTGGCCATGGTCTTTTGTGCCTTTTTTTCCCACTTTTCTGTTAATTCTTCCTTTTCAGTCTTTGGATCCACAGTTAGCTGAAAAGAACACGAACCCTCAATCTGAAAAATCTCTGAAATCAATGTGTGCCTCCTTGCTCTTTGGTGATGATTGTTTTTCCATCTCAGTGCTTGGATCCTAGATGAGCCTCTCATCTTCACTGTGTTCAGGAAGGGTGAAGTTAAAAGTCTTTAATTACACAGCTGCAGAAGTGGATATCCTGTAGAATAGAAATGGATAGAATCAATTAGATCTGGGTTTGTTTGTTTTTTATTATTATCTGAAATAAAAGTCCCTCTCCTGATTCCCTTTGGTTCAGTACTACAAATGATTCAGCTTGTCCATTCTCATTTCCCCCATGAATCTCTACCCCTAATTACATGATTATATCTTCACTTGATTATATTTTGCAACTTGTTTCTAATTCTAATTTATGACTTCTCTCCATAAGTTTTAATATTCATTTATTAGCCTAAAGTTTAGATTCCATTTCATAGGCTATAAATTTTTTTTCTGATTTAAGTTATATTTCTCTGCATTTCTCTAACTTAAGTTTTGTAACTCCGTGGAAACTAAACCCTCATGCAATTCTTACACCCGTTTCCCTATGTTTTTATGTCTTATCAACAATAAATTTTTTTCCTTAAGCCTTTTCTCATTTTTGAGCTTAAACACTGAATAAAATGAGCATTTTCACAATGAAAGTACAACAGAAAAGAATTGTACTTGAAGTTAAAAACCTCTGCTACATTTAGCTTGCTTTCTCTTTTAAGCAGATGACAAAATCCAACAAGTATCTTTCAATGCTATACTCTTTTCCTGGTTTTCCTTCAGATCTTTCTTATGCTTATAAAAATATTACTGTGAATAAAGGAAAGAAAACATACTAATATCAGAGCACCAATTGAATACTTCAAAATGACTTCAATAGGCCTTCAACACCTCTTGCCAAAGGCAAGAACTCAAAAGTTCAATTCTCTGTCATTTTACAACAAACTGGATGAAGAACAATTCAGTCAAGAACAAAGATTGTAGATCATACTGTGTGCTAATGAGTGCAGGAAAAAACAAGGTTTCTAAGTATTGTCCCCACATGCTGTCCAAAAAGGTAGAATTGATATCAGTTTCACCTTCAGCACCTTTCAAGTGTCTTACCTCCCTATTTCCTCTTTAGATGACTTTCATCAAATTTTTGAATGTTCTGTGCCCCTTAAAAAATAGTGGAAAATTGACTTGGTTTCCCCAAAAGGAAAAAGCATTGATTGTCGAGGTCTCTCCAATGGGCCTTGGTTGCATGGATAGAGTGGGCATTGAGGTATTGGGTATGTGTCCTGGAGTTATTTGCAAAATTTAAGGCTCTGTCTCCAAGTCAGGTAAAGACATTTATTTGGGATAATACAGCCAGTGGGCCCAGAAGACAGCAGTCCAGCAGAGTAAGTAAAGAATCTATATAGAGCAAAGCTGCTTAAACTGTGAGTGATGCTACACACCTGTCAGATTGGCTAAAATGACAGGAAAAGATAACGTTGAATGTTGGAGGGGATGTGGGAAAACTGGGACACTAATACATTGTTGGTGGAACTGTGAACGGATCCAACCATTCTGGAGAGCAATTTGGAGCTATGCTCAAAAAGTTGTCAAACTGTGCATACCCTTTGACCCAGCAGTGTTTCTACTGGGCCTATATCCCAAAGAGATCTTAGAGGAGGAAAAGGGCCCCACATGTGCAAGAATGTTTGTGGCAGCCCTTTTTGTAGTGGCTAGAAACTGGAAACTGAAGGGATACCCATCAATTGGAGAGTGGCTGAATAAATTATGGTATATGAATGTTATGGAATATTATTGCTCTGTAAGAAACGACCAGCAGGACAATTTCAGAGAGGCCTGGAGAAACTTGCATGAACTGATGCTGAGTGAAACGAGCAGAACCAGGAGATCATCATACACAGCAACAACAGTATTACATGATGATCAATTCTGATGGACATGGCTCTCTGCAACAAAGAATTGTCTCAAACCAGTTCCAATTGTTCACTGAAGAAAACCATATACACCCAGAGAGAGGGAAATGAAATATGGACCACAACGTAACATTTTCATGATCTCTGTTGACATTTGCTTGCATTGTGTTGCCTTTCTCTGATTCTTTTTTTTTTTTTTCTTGTAGATAGGATTTTTCTTGCATAACTTCTCAAGCATTTCAACATTATTAACATGTAGTGGACTTCCTGCCATCTAGGGGAGGGGAGGAGACTGGGGGTAAAATTTGTAATGGAAAGCTTTGTAAAGATCAATGTTGGGGAACTACCCATACATATGTTATACAAATAAAAAGCTTTAATAAAAAAATAAAAATAAATAAATAAAATCAAAAAAAAAAAAAAAAACCAAAACTGTGAGTGGTGATCCCATATGGGTTTGCATAACTGAATGTGGGGATCAGAGAAAAATAGTCAATGGTAAAAGGTTTCTAAAAACCAAAATCAAAAATGAATACAAAACCAGAATCATAATGAATCTGAGGTGTTTCTGGCAGTGTTTGTCCATGTTGCATCATGTGACTTGACTGCAGCCTGAGTTCTGAACATAAACCATATATGTCTTGCCCTGCACATGCTCCAACTGCATAAACAACACAACTCCAATTCAAGAGGGTTTGCATAAACATTTCTCAGGCAATGAAGACTTATGCTTGGAAAAAGCTAACAAAGTCCTGACACATAATAGGGAGAGTGAGAAAAACAGGAGAAATTGGACAGTATCATAAGATTTCACACATGTAGGTAGGTGCTGCTTGGGAAAAGTCCCTTTCATGTCTGTGACTGGGTATTTTTCAGATAAGATCTTGCACACTCAGGCAGGTGCTGGCATGAGAAAAAGTCCTTTTTGTGGCTGTGATCAGATTTCTATTGACAGAAATCCCCTGTAGGTGGCTATCTGCTTGTGACTGCTTGCCTCACTGGGGCCTACTGGATACTGCTATTTTTGCAGTTAAGCTCCATCATTTCCCCCTCAAATAAGTAAGGACTTGAATTCATTTGGGATCTAGGATGAAGATCTCAGTTTCTGTGGCTGCTTCAGACTGACAAGTGTCATAAAGATGTACAGGGAGGACTTGCCAACACTTCCCCCACCCCCTCCCATCCCCTCACCCTCCTCCAGCCTTGGACATCACAAGAGGTGCTGCTCAGGTAAACTGAGGGTACCCTTGTATGGGTGAACGGGAGGAAGGGGTCCTACCCCAGAAGCAACGGGGCAGTTCTGGGAGAAGTGTTCCAGATCCGGGAGGAGAGAACAATACCCATAAACCTATATACCTTATTAGGAAAGGAATGCACACTCTATTGCTTCCTGCAATAGAGAAGGTTCTCCATGTTAGGGAGTACATAGTTGGTATAGGCTAGATATGCTTATGTTATCTTTTAGGGTCTAAAGGCATGTACCAAAGATAATGCTAATTGACCTAACTGGGCTAATGAGCTTTGTAATAAACAGACTCTTTCACCATCCTGGCTCTCGCCCCTCATTACTTTTGGCCTTTGCCATTCAGGTGACCGGGCTTTGCTGGTCATATGAGACCTACATCACACGGGAGTTAGGACTGGAACCCGAACATCTGATGCCCAACATGGATTGCCTTCAAAACCCCGCAACTACCAGAGATTCTTGAAGGTCACCCCATGTGAAGGACAGTGTGGGAGATGGACATGAAGCTTCCTGTGGATGCAAGAAATGTGCCCATGCTCCCAGAAGGTACCTCACGGAATGGGTGAGAAGATGTGGGCTTCAAAACCCCTGGCATATACAGTAGAAGATCATCAAACTGTGAGTAACTCTGTAAAAGTACAAAAGTAGCAGAAGGATAGAAAGTTTCTGTCATGGGGCAAATGATCTCTTCAGAAGAGTTAGAACAAAAGGATTATACCAGGATAATACATAAGAAGGCAAAAGATCTAGGAGTAACATTGCATATTAAGAATATTAGGGAGTTTATTGACATAGTGCAGAAGGCTTGCTTATGGACCATAGAGAGACCTGTGGTCTCACTACAATCTTGGATTGTAGTGGGAGAACAATTAACAGAATATGACTCAACTAAACCGGGAGAACTGGGAGATAATACCTTCTTCTTATATGATATTATTTAAAGTGCTTTCCAGATAGTAAAAAGAAAAGTAGAGAATCAACCTAGGAAATGGACAGAAAACACTCAGACCATGGAGGAGTTAGAGGATAACACAGATCCATTAGAGACGGAAATACTCTACCCCAATTTGGAGAAAGAATTGGAAAAGTAGAAAGCAAAGGAAAAACAGATGGAGATAGAAAGAGAAATACTTGAACTTAAAAGAGAGTTAGCTAAACAGACCAGTGATAATACTGAGAAAAAGCTGCAGGAGTACAGAGAAAGAAAAGAGCAATTAACAAAATTGCAGGACTATAATATCATAGAGACATAGAAAGAATAGCAGCTATTATGACCCAAAAGGTGAACAATGTTAAAAAAAAAAAAAAAAAAAGGAGGGAATAGATCAACAAGTTAAAATGGAGGAATCCAGGAAATGAGGAACAAAGGGCCATAAATCTAGGAGAAGCAGGAGGCATAACCAAAAGGGAAGTAGCGACACCTATTGATGAGACATTGTCTCCGTTAAAAGGAATGACAAAGAACTTAGAAAGTAAGGGAGAACAGGACACCCTATCTGATATGGGATTAAATTGTTTCCCATTCCCAGTATTGGAAACTTCAACAGATGGGGGACCTCCTCATTGTAGTCATACTGCAGTAACACTGCATTATATAAAAGAATTTCAAAAGGCAATCACGGAATATGGTCTTAATTCACCTTATGCTAAAATATGCCTGAAAGATCTCACAACCTGTGTACTCACTGCTAATGATTGGAAGTTGGTCTTTCAGGCTATACTAAATCCTGGAGAGTACATTGCGTTTCTCAGCTTATTAGCTGAAGAATGTAGAATAACCATGAAACATACCCCTAATAATGCCCAAAATGCCACCCGAAATTTGAGCAATTATTTGGATTGGGAGAATATTCTACTGATAGACAACAGATACTTTTCCCAATTGAAACATATGAGAAGCTAGCTCTGTGCATAGAAGCAGCATATTGCAAAATACCAGTAAAAGGATCTGGAAAAATATCCTTGACTACTTTAAAACAAAAAAAAAAAAAATGAGGAGCCATTTGTGGATTTTTGTGCTAGAGTTCAGGAAGCTGTGACATGTATCATGGGACGAAGTTGACAGAACACATAGTTATAAGGGACATACTCAGAAACAGCAGTAATGCTGATTGTGAGAGAGCTATGATAGGGCTCAGAAAGGAGGCAGGAATAGAGGAAATGATGCAAAAATGTGAGGACATAGGAAGTGAGGCATTCAAAGTAAATTTAAAGGCAGAAGCTTATGCTCATGTCAGAAATCATAACCAAGGAATTAAAGAACAAGGGAACTGTTACAATTGTGGAAAACCAGGTCATTTTGAAAAGGAATGCAGGGTCAGAAAGAGTGGAGAAAATAGGAATATGAAAAGGGGATCGAGACCACATACCCTCTGTCCAAAATGCAAAAGGATGGGCCATTGGGCCTCAGAATGTCGGAGCCAGAAGAAAGGAAATTATTTAAACATGAAGGCGGGCCCCAGCCCCGGCCGCAAGGAGTGGGGGATTCAGGACACAGAGAGAATGGGAGAGCAATCCCACTGCAGAGACTCGAAAAAGGAGAGAACAGTGTATCAGAGACTGGTAGATCAGAGAGATGACCAACACAGTTATTAAAATGTACTGGATATTTTTATGCTGATCCTTTAGCCCCAGTTCTGGTACCAATATCAGAACCTATTAAAATTCCAGAAGGAAAAATTGGGATACTCCTGTCTTCTCCACACAACCAATATACAGGAATGAATCCAATTATGCATCTTTATTACCCTCATCAAGTCATTACTTGCACTCCAATGATTAATACCACTAATGAAGAGGGTAAAATAGGACAGGGACAATCAACAATAGCCACATTATTATATATCAGTCAGGAAAATCCTAGAGATGTGATATATTGGATTCAGCCAGTGAGAAAAGAAAGTCCGATGATACAAATACAGATAGAAAACAGATGGTTGGAAGGGCTAGTTGATTCAGGTGACCATACCACAGCAATTAATGAAAAGGATTGGGATCCTCAATGGCCAGTAGGGGGCTCTAAAGACATTTATGGAATTGGAGGAGCTCAGCAAGCACTTGAATCAGAGCACCCCCTAAAGTGGGGATTCGAAGGAAAAAAGGGAACGATCTGGCCTCATCTAGGCCCTGGACTTCCTATAAATTTATGGGGAAGAGACTTATTACGTCAAATAGGGCTTACACTAACCAAGGATTTTACGTGGGGCCCGGGCTGACATTCCACCACCAAAATTAACATGGGTATCAGATGACCCCATATGGGTGGACCAGTGGGCCCTAAATACTGAAAAGTTGTCAGCTTTAACAGATCTAGTACAAGAACAATTTGATCAGGGACATATAGAAGAATCATTAATGCTTGGAATTCTCCTGTGTTATAAAAAAGAAATCAGGAAAATGGAGAATGTTAACGGATCTCAGAAAGGTTAATGTGAGCCTGGTGACAATGGGAATGCTTCAATGAGGACTGCCTCCTCCCAATTTAATACCCCAGAACTATCATCTGTGGGTGATAGACATCAAATACTATTTTTTCAGTATTCTTCTACATAAAAAGGATAGGCATAGATTTGCATTTTCAGTTCCCAGTATTAATCTACAGGAACTTGGGAAGAGATAGCAGTGGAAAGTACTGCCACAAAGTATGAAAAACAGCCCAACCATTTATCAATGGTATGTAGACAAAATATTGAAACCCATTAGGGAGAAATACCCTGAAGTACAAATCATCCATTACATGGATGATACCCTTGCAGCTTACAACAATGTGGATACTTTAGAACAAGTATTGGATGAGGTCAGGAGAAGACTTGAGCACCACGGTTTAAAAATAGCCCCTGAAAAAATACAGAGACAATTGCTCATACAATATTTGGGCCATATTATATCATGTAGAACTGTACAAGTAAAATCTCCAAAGATAGATATTACCAAAATAAATACATTGAATGAATTCCAAAAATTTATAGGTGAAATACAGTGGGTAAGGAATAAAATTGGGATCCCTACTGATCACTTGCAAACCCCCATATGATTTATTAAGAGGTTCCAGTGAGTTGAAATAAAAAAAAGGGGGAATGGACACTAGAAGCCAAAAACTGCATCACAATAATAGAAAAGGAATTAGCAAAGAAATTTACAACTAGGATAATAAAAGATGAATCAATTATGGGAACCATCATAACTACAAAAAACTTGCCCACAGGAGTTATTCATCAGAAGGAAGGGATTTTAGAATGGATTCATCTATCCAAAATCAAGAATAGGTCATGCACTGGTTATCACACCCTAATTGCCATATCTATAAGAAAGTTATGGAAAAGGATGGTTCAGTTAACAGGACAGGATCCTGACATCGTGTCCATTCCTTACACCAATCATCAGATTTAGGAATGTATACAAACAACAGTAGAATGTCAAATCATTGCAAATTTGAACTTCCAAGAAGGGAATATATTGAGATTTGAACGCCATTGGACTGAATGGCCTTGGATTGGGATAACAAAGTATAGTGAAACACCGGTCACAGTGATAAACATATTCACTGATGCCACCAAGGATAAGAGGGTTACAATGTATATTCCTAGTAGATCACAATTGTATAAATTTCAGACCTGTTTCACTTTGATGCAACAAAATGAACTATGGGCAGTTATTAAAGCTTTGGAAATTGACGAACCCTGTAACATTATTATAGACAGCTTGTATGTAGCTGGCCTCATCCCTCGATTAGAAACAGCATACATCACAGATAAGCAAGATAACATAAAACAGTTATTACAACAGGCACAAAGCACTATCAGAGGGAGACGATATTATTTCTATATTTGTCATCTTAGGTCACATACACATCTTCCTGGCCCTATAGCAGAAGGAAATGATCTCGCAGATCAGGCATTACAAACATATCACATATTCACACCAGCTGAACAAGCACACAATAAATACCACCTCTCTGCAAAATCATTGAGGCGATGATATGGAATTTCCAAAGAAAGGCCAGAAAGATAGTAAAGCAATGCACCAATTGTGCCCCTTTTCTCCCTCCCCCAATATTAGAAGTCAGAAACCCAAAGGGAGATGCTCCTAATGATATTTGGCAAATGGATGTTACTCACTACAATCCATTTGGAACTAGTAAATACACTCATTTATGGGTAGACACTTTTCCTGGTTTCCTGATAGCTTCAGCTCAGACCAGGGAATCTGTTAAACATCTCACGCACTAATCACCTGATGTATTGCTTTGAGAATCATGGTATCCCCAGAATAATAAAAACAGATAACTGTCCTGCCTATACTTCAAAACCTTTTCAACAATTTTGCTTTGAATATCAAATTATACATATAACCCGAATTCCCCATAATCCAACGGGACAGGCCATTGTTGAACAAAATAACCGAACTCTTTAAGGCCTACCTTGAAAAACAAAAAGAGGGAGTTCAAGGATCAATTCACAACAAATTGCAAACAGCAATTTATAAGATAAATTACCTAAAATTTCATGACAAAGGGCTGTCTCCAGCCTTGGAATATAAATTACAAAATCCAAAAGTAAGAAATAAAGAAAAAAGGAAAAGAAAACTGCACTACTGGAACAAGGGTTATGTGGAGAGACCATGAGAAACAATAGCATGGTCCACATACAGTCATAATTTGGGGGAAAGGGTCTGTATTTCCTTGTATTTCCACAGGTAAAGGAGAAAAGTGGGTCCCAGTGAGAAGAATCCGCATGCTACAAGATGGGGAAGAAATCACAGGCATGGAGACAACGTGAAACAAAGGAGGAAGAAGCACCTGAAGGAGCTGATCAGAGCCATCAATGTTCAGGATGAAGTTTGTCACAATGATATTCAATATCATTGCAATAATGGGACCAGTCCCCATCTCGACTGAACAGACACACAGATAGACCTTCATCCCATCTCCTCCTTGGCTAAAAGCACTCACGTGGACAGAGACTATGCCGGAATTTATCTGCATGGCAACCTGTATAAAGAGGGTGGATTTGAAAGGGACTCGGACAACAAACAATCAATGACTTTTAACAAGACATTTAATTTTACAGGACTAACCAAGGGATTGTTATTGTGCATTCAAAAAATTGTAAGGGGAATATGGACAGGAGACACCTGGAGTTACTGTGGAAATGATACAAACTCGGTGGGCTGGTGTGCTTCACTAAGGAATGATGTCATGTGTCTAAGGCATACATCCAGAAGAGCAGAGGCAAACACCTTTTCCATTATAACTTATATAAATGGAGATTAGAAGGTCAAGATATTCCTCTTAACAAATTTAATAACTGGTTGAGCAATAGGCATGGCAAATTCTGTAATAGCATCCTTCCCCACAGCCTATCAATAATGTACCATTATTCGGGATTTATACCTTTTAAGGAGTGTATCACACATCAGTGTGCGCAAACCACTCTGAGGCAGGAGAATTATACTGAATCCTTGGTTTCTTCTCATAACACCATCATGTACATACAGGATCGAGGGGCAACAGAATACCAAAGACTGAAATACATTCATAACACTGGGATGGAGATAAAAGGAATAGAAAAGGCAATCCCCGCTGTGGGAGAGATGTCAGTACAAGGAATGCCAGAATTACTGGGAATTGACCCTAGGAATAATATCACAAGCAATGTCACGCTGACTGCCATAGTATGCCTAGGAAAAAGCTATACTTTTCTGATAGATCCAAATAATGCATCCAAAATTACTATGTATAGAAAAGGAATCTTTAATTTGACAGGTCTCAGGTGTCAGGTAGAAACTTGCATTGGACCAAAATTCAAGGGAAGAACGTACAGTTACCCGTCCACATTATGCTTCTACCGTTGTGAAAGCTAACTCCTGGTACCATTCCCAAAGTGACAATATTTTTGAGGCCTTCCAAGAAAAAAATGAATGAATTAGGCACTAGGGGCAAAGAAATGTATATCATGTGTTATATTGGGAATAACTTTAGCAGCTGAGGCTATTGTAGCCTCCACGGCATTGTTTTATATCTATTTTATTTATTTATATCTAACATTCAAAATCAAATAACAGAAGCCCAAGACTTACAGGAGTCAATGAAAA
>JAJPUD010015288.1:0-37924 GCA_023553655.1 Myrmecobius fasciatus
ATATATATATATATATATATATATATATATATATATATATATGGGCATATCTTCTACAAACATACATCAAATATATGTGGTCCTCTCCATTAGAATATAAAGTTCTCAAGTCCAGGTACTTTTAGCCTTTTGTCTTTTTATCCCCAATACTTAGCTTATTGTCTTGTACAAAGTAGACTCTTAATAAATGTCCATTGATTAATGAATATTTTATGATCAAATTTCTATACTAATATTAGCTATGAAGATGATGATAATGATGAAAATGATGATGGTAATAAAACAAAATAAGGGAGATATCATAGTATATTGGACAGAAAGCTAACCTGTCAAGTACTGCCTTTGACATATAATGAGTGAAGAACTAAGTTCAGTTCCTAAATTTAATATATACCAGCTGAATGATCCAGGGCAAATCCCTTAACCTTTCAATGCTATTAGTTTAGAACTTAGCTAGCTTGTTAAAGTATGAGTTGAGATCCCATATGAGGGCCTCATAACTGAATTTGAAAGTTATGAAGTTATGATTATCAATAAATTGATTTGTGTGCCTATTTTACTTATCTATATACTTAGGGTTGCATAAAAATTTCTTGGATAAATAGGGGTTATAAGTAGAAAAGTTTTGAGAAGCCATAGTCTAGCCAGACTAGGCTAGAACTTGCAGAATAGTAGCCAGCCTACATTGCTAGAGAAAAATTTCTCATTTGAATTCCCTATGCCATATATTCAAACGTCTGGAAAGCTTTCCCCTCCTAATAGCATAATAAAAGGCAGTATATTATGGTTAAAAAGTTTTCTGAAAACTGTCTTTTGTCAAAATAATCTGAGTACAGGTTAAAGAAGTTCTGTTACTTAAGACATTAAAATATCTCAGAAAGCAAAGGCAAGCAAATTAAAACAATGAAAGATGCCGAATAATAAAACCCAGAAATAACTATAGGGCTTTCTAACTCAGACAGGGTACAAATGTAATGGAAACTTTCCAGAGGCTTAACAGTTGTATGCCTTGTTTAATCATGCCCAAGAGAATCATTCAATATAAAGGCATATTGAGTCCTTTGCTTCTCAACATGTAAATGTGGGAACCATATCAAGAAGTCCATTAGCTGACCTAAGTCGTCCTAAATGGGAGCACAAAGTGGAGACTGGAGATAGATTCACTAGAGAACTGCATCCTCCCCATATTTCAATGGGCTTAGTTCCCAAATACTATTTGGTGACTTTGAATATTGTTGTCTTTTCAGAAATGGCAAATACCATTTCCATAATTAGTAATGATATTTATTGCTAGACATGAGTTATCCCTTTTGTATTCTTTAAAAATTTTGGCAAAATATGTTATTGGAAAGTTTTACATCTATTTTTTATTGAAGTGTCCAGAGTATATTCAGGAAATAATGTAGATATCAATTTCAGAATTTTCAGCAAGTCAATAAATCCCCCCTTTAGAGAATTTTTTTTATGACTGAAATTAGGGGACATGGTTGTGAATGCTCCCAAAGCAATGGTAATTACATTTACTTATTCATCTTAGAGAATAAATATTGTTGGATTCTTGTATGCACTTTACCAGTCAACAAAATAAGGAAAGAAGACTATAGATGATTAGGATAGCAAAACTAATCGTGCATGATCAATAATAATGATGATGATAGCAATATCTTTGATTTTTGATAGCCTTAATAGATAATTAAAAGTGAAATATATGTGGTCAAGGTGACATCAAGAAGCAAAACATTGCAAAACAAAAGATGTCTGAGAAGCAAAGAACTGAAGAAAAAAAAGAATCTCTAGAGGAGGAAAATTTGAAAAATTTATAATCATCTGTTTTGTGGGAAAAGTTCCACAAAATCATAAATTGGATCAAAAGTGTAGCACAAAGTGTGTATATCATTATTATAATAATGAGGGAATGGTTACATCAGATGGGTAATTAAAGCTCTAGGGTTTTTGCAAAACAAGAAAGCAGCAGGATTGGATAAAATCCATAATTATACTATCAAATAATTCACAGTTGGACAATAAAAATTAGGAAGTCTCTATTACAAGTTCATTCAATGATGGTCGCCTTCACCCATCCTTCCTAATGGAAGACATTACATATCTATTGTCATGATTGAAAATACCAACGATATATATATATGTATACATATATATATACATATATTACAATCTAAGTGATTATATAAATCACTTAAAGCTTATATTGCTCCAAAAGCAAATAACACACTAGCTGAAAAACAAAAACAGTCTGACAGAAGGAGCCCAGGGGTACAAAGGACAACTCATTATCAATTTAGATAATCAATTATGGAAAAATCCACCCAAAATTATCTTAACATAGTGCTTTTCTTAATTTATGTAAAGCCTTTGACTCATGTCCACACTCACAGGTTAATAAAGTATTATAATATGGCAAGATCCAAGCATAATGAGAACAGTCTAGTATTAGATGTCCACATAAAAACCTATTTTCTGTTTAAAGCATACCATCAAAACAATAATGTCAATAAGTAGAGGGTAAAGACAAGCACCTTCCAGGTCCTCCCTGGCTTTAAAATCACCACCAACATTTATAAATAGAAGTGAATATGGTTTTCCTTCATGGAAGGATTTGTGCCTGAATATGAAGATCACAATGAAATAATGATCAAAGACAACATATACAAACACCTTAGTCTTCTTCACATAAGAAATATCAAGTAAAAACTTTTCTTCTCTTTTTTTTTTTGCTTTTTGCTGAGACAGTTGGGGTTAAGTGACTTGCCTAGGGTCACACAGCTAGGAAGTATTAAATGTCTGAGACCAGATTTGGACTTAGGTCCTCCTGACTTCAGGTCTGGTGCTCTATCCACTGCACCAAGTATAAACTTTTTTTTTTGGTTTTTTTTTTTGCATGGTTTATTTTATTTTTTTCTTAAAGCTTTTTATTTGTATAACATATGTATGGGTAGTTCCCCAGCATTAATCTTTACAGAGCTTTCCATTACAAATTTTACCCCCAGTCCCCTCCCCTCCCCTAAATGGCAGGAAGTCCACTACATGTTAATAATGTTGAAATACTTAATAAGTTGTGCAGGAAAAATCCTATCTACAAGAAAAAAAAAAGAAAATCAGAGAAAGGAAACACAATGCAAGCAAACCTCAATAGAGGGCATGAAAATGTTATGTTGTGGTCCACATTTCATATCCCTCTCTCTGGGTGTATATGGTTTTCTTCAGTGAACAATTGGAACTGGTTTGAGACAATTCTTTGCTGCAAAGAGCCATGTCCATCAGAATTGATCATCATGGAATACTGTTGTTGCTGTGTATGATGATCTCCTGGTTCTGCTCGTTTCACTCAGCATCAGTTCATGCAAGTCTCTCCAGGCCTCTCTGAAATCGTCCTGCTGGTCGTTTCTTACAGACCAGTAATATTCCACAACATTCATATACCATAATATATTCAGCCACTCTCCAATTGATGGGCATCCCTTCAGTTTCCAGTTTCTAGCCACTACAAAAAGGGCTGCCACAAACATTCTTGCTCATGTGGGGCTCTTTCCCTCCTCCAAGATCTCTTTGGGATATAAGCCCAATAGAAACACTACTGGGTCAAAGGGTATGCACAGTTTGATAACTTTTAGAGCATAGCTCCAAATTGCTCTCCAGAACGGTTGGATCCTTTCACAGTTCCACCAACAATGTATGAGTGTCCCAGCTTTCCCACATCCCCTCCAACATTCATCGTTATCTTTTCCTGTCATTTTAGCCAATCTGACAGGTGTGTAGTGGTACCTCAGAGTTGTCTTAATTTGCATTTCTCTGATCAATAGTGATTTGGAGCAACTTTTCATATGACTAGAGAAGGTTTTAATTTCATCCTCTGAAAATTGTCTGTTCATATCCCTTGACCACTTATCTATTGAAGAGTGGCAAGTATAAACTTTTAAAGGAGAAAGAAAAGCCTTTATATGATAAGAGACTAGTTGGAATCCTAAAGTCAAAACTTATAAGGAAGAAATAACATATTGAAAGGAATTTACATATAAGCAATACCAGATTTTGGACTATTAAAATAGAAAACAATATCTAGAAAGTGTCGAAACAAAGGTCTGTGAAATGCTAACAAAATAACAGGCATTTATTGAAAGATGGACATTTCCTTATCAAAGAAAAAACTAGGTGAGGGGGGCAAAGAACATTTCTTGACAATGTGATAAATGTATTAAAATTGACAAGTGTCTTTGGAATGAATAGACCCCATTTCACAAAGTGTAAAGATTGACAGCATAAATATTCCATAGTTTTTGTGAATGCATCCAAATGTACTTTATCACAGGTGACACCTGCTAAATAGCACACATCCAAGAGGGGAATCTAAAGGCATCCCATGAGCAGCGCCAACATGAAGTCAACCAAAAAATGTTGACAGATGCTGAACAAATAGATGGATCATGTGGATTTACTTACAGAAATATGAGGTTTATGATAGCAATTTAGTTATCAGGTCATTCCCATAAGAAATTACAGAATAATTATACTGAGGGGACCTGTATTGATTAATCAATGCAGATTATTCAAGAGAAGGGATGAAAATGTGCAAAAGATCACTGCAGTTGGCAAAAAATTAATGCCTGCTTGGATAACTTGAAAGATATGATCAAATAGCTAGTGATATATACCAGAAGTTGCTGTGCTTTATAAACTAATACAATATAAATGCAAAATTCAAAAGTATCCTTGAAAATGCAGCATGTAAACTGACCAATATTTGAGGCAAACTGCAGTCAAGATTATTGATTATAACTGTTCCAAAACAATATAATCCACAAAAATGTAAGAATATAATTCATATATATTATTCATTACATATTTACATTGAAAAGAAGTACAAAATATAGTAGTAAAAGAAATTTTAAACAAGCAGGAATAAGAAAGAAATTGTTACCTCTGTTATCCTATCTGCTATTGGAGTTATTTCAAAGAGTCTTTTTGTGAACCTACCAATGATGTGCTTATATATCAACATTTATTTATTTTAAAAATTACTCATTCTATCTCACATGTGCAGTTGTTCAAGAGATACTATAAAAGAATAGTATCAGAATATTAACTTTTCCAGGGCATATCTTATTTGAATTCTACCAAAAAGATGAGAATAATGGATTAATAAGAAATAAATATGAGATAATAATAACCACCATCAATATAGATTTAAAGAAATGGTAGAAACTGTAATAAGACAATACTAATTGTAAAACAGTTATCTACCCAGTTCCCAGCAAGATTCTATCTGGTGTCTAGAATTAAACTATTATCCAAAATTGCCTGTAGTGATCCCCTCAAAAAAAATGAACATGTTCTTCAAATTAACAGCATAATGCCAGATGTTTCCATACCAAATACTCATAATCCAATAGTCTATAAAAAATGAAACCCTTTTAGAATAGAGAGACATAGAAGAAATTAAAATCATTTGGAAGCAGAATGAGATAGAAATCATTTCTGTCATCCTCTCTGATATTGGCAATTGTCCCATAGAAGCTTTCAGTCAACATAAGAAGATGAGCTTACATTACAATAATTTTATTGACTTACAAGAGTAATTATTTTATTCACCTGTGTAATGGTAAAGAGAATATTAAAAGTTAATGAATAATACAAAAGCTGTTTGTGCCAAGACCATTTCTCTTGACTACATTGAAAAGATGAGAAGACCAAGATGAATAATACTAATAATAACACAACACAATAGAAAACAAATCCTTACAATATGGAGTCCTCAATATATCCTGGACAAATCAACAAATAAATCATTCTATTTGGTGATTCATCATGAACAAAACTGTGGCCCATATTCTCCCAAATGTAGCATGAGCTCATTAAAATAAGAAATTAATAGCAATTTTAAAATACATGTCACTAGACTAAATATTCATAACATCCTAACAACATCGAAAGTAAAGCTGTTAGTATCTTGAGAGCAAGGGAAACCAAATCAATGGAACTGGATGAGATGTCCAGAATACCCATCATTCTATTACTAATGTTATGAGGATCCTTTCAATAAGCTTATCAAAGAACTTGCATCACAGTATTTTTGCCTATGAATTTTATCAGTAGTAGTATTGTTCATCAAATGTTGAGTAACAAAAACAAAACTAATATGATGGTAGCAGCTTTTTTAGGGATTATTTCGATCTCAAGTCTATCAAATATAAGGATGATAATAACAGTGATGATAATTGGCATTTCTAAATCCCTTTAAGATTTTCAAAGGACTTCATATGCATTTTTTCATATGAATCTGATATCAAACCTTTGAGTTAAATTCTATATTATTTCCATTGATTATATAGGCAAACTGAGGCTCAGAAAGATAGTGTTGTACAAAAAGTCACACAACTACCTGAGGCAAGAGCCACATTCTAGGTTTAATCCTTGATCCATGTCCCCTATCTTAGAAGCTAAAGATAGCCAAATCCAAGCCTCTTGACATTGATGATTTCAATTCTTAAGGACAATGATGAATTTTATTTTAGAACAATTACTAAATTCTAAATTCAATTTCTAAATTGGTCAAATATAAATGTTAGGGTCTGAACATAGGCATTCATTAGCAATGACATATGGTATTCCCATATGTCCAAGGTCTTCTGATCAGTATAGTTGTAATGCTCATGAGGAGAAAGATTCCCTTGGCCCAGAATTGATGCTGATGATTGAATATACTCTGTGATTTTACTATTTGGGTATAACAATATAACAGTTCCTTAAAATCTTGCAAGCTTAAGAAAACATTTTGAAGCAGAGACTGTTTTGTCTTGGCATTCCCAGCATCACTCCTGGTACACCTTAGGTACTTAAAAATATTTGTTGATTGATTGGTACCTTAATCTCTGGAGATTTATTCTCTAATATTTATTTTCCAATAACCTGCTAATGTGCTGTCTCTTGATGTAAATATTCCCTTGAAAGATATAGATTGTATCAAGCCACTCTTCAATAGATAAGTGGTCAAGGGATATGAACAGACAATTTTCCGATGATGAAATTAAAACTATTTATAATCATATGAAAAGGTGCTCCAAATCACTATTGATCAGAAAAATGCAAATTAAGACAACTCTGAGGTACCACTACACACCTGTCAGATTGGCTAAAATGACAGGAAAAGATAATGATGAATGTTGGCGAGGATGTGGGAAAACTGGGACACTGATACATTGTTGGTGGAACTGTGAATGGATCCAACCATTCTGGAGAGCAATTTGGAGCTATGCTCAAAAAGTTATCAAACTGTGCATACCCTTTGACCCAGCAGTGTTTCTTTTGGGCCTATATCCCAAAGAAATCATAAAGGAAGGAAAGGGCCCCACATGTGCAAGAATGTTTGTGGCAGCCCCTTTTGTAGTGGCTAGAAACTGGAAACTGAAGGGATGCCCATCAGTTGGAGAATGGCTGAATAAATTATGGTATATGAATGGTATAGAATATTATTGCTCTGTGAGAAACAACCAGCAGGACGATTTCAGAGAGGCCTGGAGAGACTTGCATGAACTGATGCTGAGTGAAACGAGCAGAACCAGGAGATCATCATACACAGCAACAACAATATTATATGATGATCAATTCTGATGGACATGGCTCTCTGCAACAAAGAATTGTCTCAAACTAGTTCCAATTGTTCAGTAAAGAAAACCATATACACCCAGAGAGAGGGAAATGAAATATGGACCACAACATAACATTTTCATGCTCTCTGTTGATGTTTGCCGGCATTGTGTTTCCTTTCTCTGATTTTCTTTTTTTTTTTTTTTTCTTGTAGATAGGATTTTTCTTGCACAACTTGTCAAGTATTTCAACATTATTAACATGTAGTGGACTTCCTGCCATCTAGGGGAGGGGAGGAGACTGGGGGTAAAATTTGTAACGGAAAGCTTTGTAAAGATCAATACTGAGGAACTACCCATACATATGTTAAACAAATAAAAAGCTTTAATAATAAAAAAAAAGATATAGATTGTAACCCAATTTTCTTAACATCTGTCTTCCATTTCCTTCTATAAGTTCAACCACAAGGGATCTATCCAATGTTGTTTGGTTTTGTTTTTTAGAATGATTCTTTGTGTTTCAGTATAAGAATACTAATAAAACTTTTAGGTGCAACAGGTAGAGTAGAAAGTATAATGGCTCTGTAGGTAGAAGACCTGAGGTAGCCTAGGTAAATCATTTACTTTCTATGAGTTTCAATTTCCTCTCCTGTAAACTGAAAGATTTGGATTAAATAGCCTCTGAGGACACTTTCAGTTCTCTTGCTATTATGCACTGAAACCATTGCAGCATTGGACTGACCCTTCCACATTACCCTCCACATACATCAAGGAATTTTTGTTATAATATGCACAAGATCAAAAACTTACAAGGCTTAGCTTGCCACAAAGGATAATATTTTAATATTATTGTCTCATGTCGTCCTTGTACGAACTCAGAAAAAAAGTGTATGTTCTCTATCACTTTTGACAAATTACAAGTCTTGATGGCTCTGAATATAACTCATGAAGTATATGTCTCCGGGAGAATCAATGTATTCTTCTCATAAGTTATTTTTCTTTGTCCTAGGTAAAGCACTGGCCAGTCAAATGGATGAGTTACAGCCTATGGAATGGTGCAGAGTTTGGTGTTTCATCAAGCACTGATGTTATACCTGTGTGTAAGACAATCTTTGCCTAAGGCTGTGTTGAGCAGAGATGCTGTTTCCTGAGGCTGAACAAAACTTTTCATGCTGGAGTTAAACTTAAATAGAGTTGTAGACTGTCAGTGACAAAGGCCAAAATTCTAGCTTCCAAAAAATGTTCACAAATGGACCCTCATTCATTCCTTGCTTGTGCATTCTGGAGCAACTCTTTTCCCTCTTTCACTATCCATGCTGATTTTCATAACAGGCACTGTGGCAGTAGTGAATACTTACTTTTGACTTATAGATTAGGGGAAAAAATAGATTTTGGCCTGGAAAGGGTCTTTAAGAGGTCATCTCAACTAATCCATATTATTTTGTAGAGAAATAAACTGGTAACCAAGTAAATTAAATTACTTTTCCTAGATTGAATAGGAAGGTTGTAGCAGAGCTGGGATTTTTAGTCCAGGATCTCTGACTTCAGAGCCATCCTTTCCAAATCCACCTTTCACTCAACTATAAAATGCAACCTCTGATGATCATAAGATCATTGATTTAGAACAACAAGGGACCTCAGCAAACATCTAATGTCTTAAAGTCTGACAGACTATTTGCCTAAATCTCCATTTTGCATATAGAATTTTATTTCCTAAATAAGATGTTTTTATTTTTCTCATTTCAAGTGAACTCTGCTGAAGAGGCCAATTGACAACTTGTATTTGACCATTTCATAACCTGCTCCTCTTCTTTCCCACTCAATTTTTCTTTCTTTAATCAATTAACTTTTAATAAAATTTTATGATAATTATTAAGTTGTATATATATGTATATAATTTACCCTGAAAATTTTGCTCTACTTTTTAAACATGTATAATACTAGTAGTAAAATGAGAACTCAAAATCCACTGAGGTATTATTAGTAGGATTTTCCCTCCTGTTTCTAAAAGCTTAAGAATTATCATGTCTTTGAGTTACTTATTCTCTCTTCCCCCAGTTCAGCATGTGATTAAGTATCAAGATAACATCTACCTAAAAACTTGTCCCATATAATCTTTTTTTTTCCTTCCTTTTTTTGCTGAGGCATTTGGGGTTAAGTGACTTGCCCAGAGTCATACAGCCAAGAAGTGTTAAATGTCTGAGGCCACATTTGAACTCAGGTCCTCCCGACTTCAAGGCCAGTGCTCTATTTACTGCACCAACTAGCTGCCCCCCCCCCACATAATCTTAAAATATTTATTTTGGTTTATCTTTCATTTATCCTCTCTAATACCTTTTATTTCACTTATATTCACCATTTTGCTTTAAAAATCCATTATCCCTAATTTAACAGGTATGCAAACTCCTAGCTATTTAATGAATTCTCCAAACACTTACATCTTTCTGGGAAGTCTCCAGAATCTGTTTTGACCTATAGAAATCATAATCTAGTGGCTAAACCAACCTGTAATCATCAAATTTTCTACCCTTAGCCCAACTACCACTTGGATGACAGATGAATAATCTATATTATTGTTGTTCAGTGGTTTCAGTTGTATCTGATTCTTCTCTATTTGGGATTTTCTTGTCAAAGATATAGGAAAGATTAGCCAGTTCCTTCTCCATTTCAATGTAGAAATGAGGAAACTGAGGCAAAAAAGAATCATGTAGCTAAGAAGTATCTATAAGACCAAGTTTGAATTAAGTGATATGTCTTCCTGGCTCTAGAACTCTAGAACTCCAGAACCCAAAATTTGCTTTGGAGACAGCACCTACAAGTAAGAATAGGGTACCCTGTGTGGACAGAGGGAAGGAAAGGGGAAGAAAAAGAAAATAAAAAGAAAAGGAAGGTAAAAGAAATTAAATGAAGGAAGGAAAAAAGAAAGAAAAAGATGGAAGGAAAAATAGAAAAAGAAAAAAAGAAAGAAATCAGTCTGGGAGAGAAACCTCTGGGTTTCTGACCAAAACAGAAAAAAATTGCCCTTTATACTCATTCTGAGCCAATTAGAACCCAAACAATGACCAAAGGCAGTTAAGTGACTGACAGAGGGTTTAAACCCATGTCCTCTGATTCCAAAGACATTGTTAATTCCACTGTACAACATGACCTCTCACTTTTAAAGGAGATCATTTTTTCAATGAGGTTAAAATCTACTTTTGATAGTTCTCAAATGATGTTTCCATCACTTTTAGTTTCACATTTTTATCTGTAATATTACACAATCACTTTCACACATAGAATTATAGATATATATTAATGCCTACTGGTGATTTTATTCAGTAGTCCTAACTACACTTTTAAGATGTTTTAACATTTTAGCACAAATAGATCTTCTGGAAAGTCAATTTTGGCACTGTCATTTTTCTCCCTTTTATTAAACTTTATTATAGAAGGCTCTGTAGTAAGTTCTGTCACAATCCTGCAGATCAATTCCCAGGTGATTATAATGGAATTATAATGAAAAAAAGGAAAGAGATAAATGCAGTACTTTTTTTCTTTTTTTTTTATTTAGCTGTTCTAACACAACAGTTAAGATTTATATTTAATTACCAATATTTTGAAATTGTGCTTTCTAAAGTAATTCATCAATAATTATAATAATCTCTAGGATTTCTTTGTTCTTTAAGATGAATTTTGTGAGGCTACCTATTGAGTGGTGTAAGAGAAACTATACTTGGCACTAAAAAACCTAGTTCAAATCAATTAGAAAATTTTAGATAATCTCACAGAAATTTTCAGTTCATTCATCTCTATAAAAGATAGAAGTACATATAACATCTTTACAGAGTTTCTTTAAAAATTGTATAAATTGTAAATGGTTATCTTCATTTGAGCTATTAATAATGACCTTTTATTGTTTTAATGATCTGTGATCTCATCTATGTGGTTACTTCTTCCAGTGGTGTTCATAACTCATTCATGCATTCCTTTTTTTCTCATTTTTCATTCATTTTTTTTCTTATAATTTTTCCACAGCCTTTGGGAAACCAATGTTTTGGAAAAGTTTCTTTAGGTATTTTTTTACATTTTGTGAGTTACATTTCAATCTCCCTACTCACATCACTTTTCTGGTCATATATCTTCTGGCCAAAAAAAAAAAAAAAAGTCATCATGAATAATATACTATATAGCCTAATGATATCGACCAGAGAATATTCTTCTTTTAAAAAATTAATTAATTTTTATTATTATTATTATTATTATTATTATTATTATTTTTATTATTATTATTATTATTATTTGTTGAGGCAATTGGGGTTTAAGTGACTTGCCCAGGGTCACACAACTAGGAAGTGTTAAGTGTCTGAGACCAAATTTGAACTCAAGTCCTCCTGACTTCAGGGCTAGTGCTGTATCTACTGCGCCACCTAGCTGCCCCAAGTAATTTATTTTTAATACACATTGCTTTATGTATCATGTCGGGAGAGAAACAGAAGAATGAAAGAGAAAAAACCTAGGAGAGAGAAAAAAACCCAGAAAAATGAAGTGAACACAGGATGTGTTGATTTACATTCAATCTCCAGAGTTCTTTTTGATTGGCCTTAGATCACTGAATCACTGAGAACAACCAAGTCTTTCATAATTGATTATAGCACAATCTTGCTGTTAAAATTGTATGCAATGTATTCCTGGTTCTGCTTGTTTTGCTCAGCATCGGTTCAGGTAAGTCTTTCCAAGCCTTTCTAAAATCAGCTTGCTCATCATATTTCATAGAACAATACTATTCCATTACCTTCATATAACATAGTTTATTCAGCCACTCTCCAATTGATGGACATCCATTCAGTTTCCAGTTTCTAGCCACTGCAAAAGGGCTACTATAAACATTTTTGCACACGTGGGTCCCTTTCCCTTCTTTATGATTTCCTTGGCATACAGACACAGCAGTGTTTTGTCACCCTTTGGGCATAGTTCCAAATTGTTCTCCAGAATGGTTGGATCATTTCACAACTCCACCAACAATGCATTAGTTTCCTAGTTTTCCCACAGTTGCTTCAACATTGATCATTATCTTTTCCTGTCATTTTAACAAATCTGAAAGTTTGAGGTGGTACCTCAGTGTTGTTTTAATTTGCCTTTCTCTAATCAAGAATAATTTGGAGAATTTTTTTATATGATTACAGATGGCTTTGATTTCATCATTTGAAAATTCTGTTCATAGCCTTTGACTCAATTGGGGAAAGACTTGTATTCTTTTAAGTTTGACATAGTTTGTTATATATTTTAGAAATGAGACCTTTATCATAAATACTAGCTGTTAAAAAAATCTAGCTTTGTACTTCTTTTTACTAATTTTACTTTTGTACTTTGTACTACTTTTAACCTTGTTCCTGTTGGTTTTGTTTGTGTAAACCCTTTTTAATTTAATGTAATCAAAGTTGTTCATTTTGTCTTTCTTCTTCTCTAGTTCTCCTTTGGTCATAAATTCCTTCCTTCTCTAAAGATCTGATAGATAAATTATCCCTTGCCCTTTTACTTATGGTATCATCCTTTATGTTCAAATCATGTACCCATTTTGACCTTATTTTGGAATGGGATTTGCAGAGAATATTCTTGTGAGAAATAACTCCACTGGACTTGAGAGGGGTGAAATTTAAAAGTCCATTTAATTAAACATTTACAGAAGTGGGTACCTTGTAGAATAAGCACTCTTGGAATCAATAGACATGTCTTTTTACACCCTTTCACCCAAAGTATAAATCCCTTCCCTAATTCCCCAATGACTAGATATTAAAGAAGTCAACTTATCTGGAGTGCCTAATCCCCACACATGAGTGTGAATTTCTACCCCTGATCACATAATTACATCTTCCTTTGACAATCATCTTATTTGGATGTAGTTCAGTCTTTTCCCTGATTCCCTATTGACTGGATACTTCAAAGATTACAGCCTATCTGGAAAGTCTAATTCCCCAACTTGAGTCTTTACCTTTAGTTGCATCTTCTCTTCCACTTGCGAGTGAATTTCCACCTCTGATTATATTCCCCCCCCCCCATTTCCAAGTCTAAGATCCCACCCCCAATGACATTTTGCCCTCATAAGTTTTTCTTTTTTGTTTTGCATTTCTTAGGTTTCAATTTCATTTTTTTGACTTAAGTTTTATAACTCTGTGGAAACTAAATCCTCATCCAATTTTCACACTCTCAGTTGCCCATTCAGGGGTCCCAAACTTCTAGTCTTCAAAGACTGTGGTGTTTCTTGAATTACAACAATATAGAATTAATAGAAGTATAATTAATACATGAAGAATGGACTAAGGATAGCACAGCTCATATTTAGGAAACTGTTGCAATAGAAGTGGCAGGTAGTGATGACCGCCTGGAAAAGTGAGTAATCATATCAAAGAAGGCAAGAAATTTGAGAGATGCCATAAATGTTCAATAGACTTGAATTGGTAATGTGGGAGTTGAGGGAAAGGGTAGAGAAGTTTGAAATTTGAATGATGGAGAATTGGGAAGGTGGAAACAGAAAAAAAGGCATTTGAGGGAAGGCAAGGCTTGAGTTTTGAAAATGATGAGCTTGAGATTCCAGTGGGACCATCAAGGTAGAGATGCCTAGAAGTCCAGTGAAGCTGCAGGACTGGAGTACAGTGGAGAGATTAGAATTGGAGACATTACATTCATCCACAATGGATTTTTAGATTTAGTTTGTCTGGAAGGTGGGGAGAGAGGAGTAGAAGAAGGATTGGGATAGAGAACAAAAGAGGGAGATTCATTCATCTGCAGTGAAATAATATTTGAATGCATAGGAGCAGAGCAGAGCAGATGAGGTTAATAAAAAGAGAGGGGGAGGTAAAGGCCTTGCAAGAGAGTCTTATGAAAAAAGTCCTCATTAAAGGATTAGGAGGAGACTTGTGAAAGAAAGAGGTAATGTTCAGAATATATCAGAACAAGAAGAAAGCATTTTGATGAAAACTAATAGAGAATCTGTAGTGGGAAAGGAGTTATTGACAGTATTAAATACAGCAGAAAGGTCGAAGAAAATTGGAAACTGAGAAGAGGCCAGTGGATTTAGCAATTAAAATTGGTAACTTTGACTGAATAGATTCAGTTCAATAGAATTGTGGGAATCAAAGCCAGATGAGTAAAGAATGAATTGATGGGGAGCAAAGGTGAGAGTCAATGCAGAATTCTATTTCTGAAAGTTTGGATGTAAAAGAATTGAGATATACAGAATAATAGCTTGAGGGTATGTTAGGACAAAATGATTTTTTTTTTTTTAACAAATAAGGAAAGTTCGATTCTGTATTCAGGGAGTAGGACAGGCTAATATAGAGTAGAAATGAGACCGAGGAACAAGCTGCAAGAAGGGAGGAGAATAAGAAGGATGGAGGAGACAATTAGAAAAGTTAACCTGAGCAAAAAGAGCAACATTATTCTCCATTCTAGATAAAGGAGGAAAGGATGGCTACAAATGGACAGCAGGTTTTAGGTCTAGAGAAGGTAAAAATTAAGAAGCTCAGGACTAACTCCCTAGATCTTTTTGTAAAGACAGAGTATGTAATCTGCTGGTAGTATGGATGCTATGGATAAGTTGAAAGCTTGAATATCACAGTCATAGCCTATTAAATGAGATGCAGGTAATCTCTGACCTTTTCATTTAATTGAAAATAAGAAAACAAAATCATATTGAGGCCAGAGGACCATGTGCTCCTATATTAGTTTCAAAGTCATCAATGTCATAACCTTCATGTTCTTTCTACTTAGAGGCCCTCCAAAACCCTTCTATCTCCATAGTTCTCCTTTGACCAGCTACATTTAAATATAAATATACATATTTATGTACATCATTTTTTTCTTTTATGATTATCCTACAGTTTTTAATACCTATAAAAATGGCTCAAAAAATTAACATATCTGGAACAAATTTGTAACTGATTCTCTCTCCTTTCCACTGAGAGACCTTAAATTATCAATGTTCTTTTCAATGCTCATTCTCATCATGTTTTACAATTCTTTTGAAGGGACTATGTTGTTGTTTAATTTAAGGTGATTAAAACGAGAAATTCCCCCACATAGAAGGACATCAAAAAAACAAAACAAACAAAAAAACCATGATTGACTAGAATACCTGGGGAAAAGAAAATATAAACTCTTGGCTAATTTCATTTAGTGAACAGGCAAACAAAAGTCATGATTCCACTGGGCAGTTCTGACCAATATGCCTTGTTATTATCTCACTTTCAAAACCTTCCTGGATGCAGAAGGGAAAAGAAAGTTTTGCATTTTTATGAAATTTGGCATTATTGTAGCCCAGATTCCAACATTGACCACAACCCTTTGAAATGGGCAGCTGTGCAGTCACTGCACTAAGAGAAGCCCCCTTATAAACATTGTCTGCCTGAGCCTTAAGACATGAGCGCTCTCATGTTCTCTCTCCCTCTATATATATATAGAGAGAGATATCTATCTATCTATATATATATATATATAGAGAGAGAGAGAGAGATGAATATATATTCATATATAGATATGTAGATATAGATGGATATAGATATATACACATAGCTAGATACAGCTATAAATACAAATATATCTGTATCTATCTATATATCTATATGTTTGATTGGATTGTGAATCACCAATCCTTCTGGTAGTAGTCTTACCATTTGCTATGCAAATAAATTTGAATGGGAAAACATAAAAGTGAAGTAAACTATAGAGAGGCAGCCCTGTACAGCAAACTCACACATAGCTAATGAACTACTGGCAAAAAGGACAAGCTATTGAGCTTTAAAGGGGAAGGCATTAGAGCTATATCAAAGATACCTCCCTTATCATGCTTAATTAGGTGGGAAATGGGGAAAGAAAAAGAGGAAATCATGTTGAGCAGAGATGGAAAAATAATCGAATGTTGATAGAGAAATTTCATTTTGAGACCTGTACTTGAGTGAAGCCACTGATGAGAAGTGATGTCACCTAGATTCACTCAAAACTAGCATAAAATGAAATTAAAAATAGGAACCTTCCAATCTGAGTCAAAGTATATGTTCTTTGAAAGATGAATAATTATACAAAGGTCCTAGCTTTGCTGCTTGCTACTCACAGGATCTTAGACAAGTTTCTCCCACTCTTCTTGTGTTTCTGATTCCAAACATTTAAAATGGGAATGCACAGAATACTTCTGCCACCTCTAGCAATGGAGTTGCTTTATGTATCACATTTTGCATTAATGACTTCCAAGACAGTAACTGTTTTGTAAAATGATGAGACACTATCCAAATATTACCTATGGCTTTGTGGAAAAGTTAGGGGTATTCAGATTGCAAACAAGTATAAATATTATATTTTTAAACATATTAAAATATATGTTAAGTCCAATATATGTATATATATATATATATATATATATATATATATACTTATACAATTATCAAAGCACAAATATTCTCATTGGCCATGACTGTTAATAGGGTGAGAACCTCTATGAAAGCCACATAGTTACCTGATGTTTAAATAATCTCATAACATGGATTTAGAGCTAGAAGCAGCCTCAGAGAACATCTAATCCACTCCTCTTACCAAGGAGGAAACTGAGGTCCAGAGAACTTATATGGCTGTGAACCACAGATATACAGCTAAAAGGAAGAACAAGGGAAGGGAAAAGGGAAAAAAAAACATTTATTGAGCACCTACTATTTGCCATGTAATATACTAAGTATTTTACAAATACTATCTCAATCCTCACAAAATCTCTGAGGTGGATGTTATTATGATCCCCATTTTGCAGTTGAAGAAACTGAGGTAGACTCACCCAAAGTAAGTTTCTGTGGCTAAATTTGAACTCAGGTCTTTCTGACTCCAGGCTCAACCTTCTAGTAGCACCCAGCTGGCTCAAAGGGACCTCTAAGGTTATCTAATAACTTCTTTATTTTATAGAAAAATCAAGCCCAGACAGGAGAAATGACTTTGTGGACTACAGATTTAGAGTTGAAATGAACCTTAGAGGCTAATTAGTTCCATCCCTCTTTTTTTAAACAGATGGAAAACTGAAGCTCATAGGGGAAGATGACTTTGGGGGTAATATATTTAGAGCTAAAAGAAACCTCAGAGGTAATTTTGTTTAATGAATCAATATACATATACATATTGGCTTTCAAGTATAAGTTGGATCATCCATTAATATCTAAACTCCTTGAAAGCAAGGAATTGTTGTAATTTTTTTCCTTTTTAGAAAATCCCCACAATGTATTCTGAAGCCTTTCCCACAGTAAACACTAAATTTTTATCAATTAATTTACAGATGAATAGAATAAGTCCAGTAAGGAACATGATTTTGTGCTTTATGGCATTAGAGTTGAATGTTACCTTAGAAAGACTTAGTGACCCCTCTTGCCATCCCCCCAGTGAGGAATCTGATTCCCAGGTTGACCCGCTCTTGGTAATGGAAGGAGTAAAATTTAGCCAAATGTTCAAAGCCACATCCTCTGACTCTAGATCAGACTTTTTCATGACATATCACTGTCTCCGACGCACAAGCCAGAAGATGAAACTCCTTTTGCTGAATGTGAGTTGTGGAAGGATGGAAAACACTTGCAGTTCCCCTAAGACCACTTTGAAAAATAGCCTCGAAACATTTCTTAAAGCTCCCTCTCCTGAAATGGTGAACATTTAAGGCAAACAGAAGCATTCTGTGCCATTATTCATTCATTGGAGCAGATTAGGAGTGCAGAGGCAAGCAGAGACTGCTGAGCTGCTAGAAAATGAAGATGAAAACCGGTCCCTTAAGGACTCTTGGTTTCTTTAAAGACTCTATAGAAATGAAATTTCCAAAGGATATTTAAGGCAAGTAACATCAACAAGTAGAAGAGAAATAGGAGTGAGTAAATTACTTTCTCGTTAGTCCTGTGCCTTGCTTATACCCCTGTGAAACAAGGAAATTGGATATGGTTTTATTAAAGCATTCTATGACACACACATTACATAATGTCTATGGAGGGGAAAATGTGTTAAATTTAACAATTTTAAAGGATCTGATTCTGAAAGTCAGGCAATTAGCTGTTCAACAAGCATTTGCTAAGTACTTGGTGTGTACCATGCTTATAAACTAGGACAAAGTCCTCTTAATGTTCTGGACTTTCATTCATTCAGATACTTTTGGGCTGTCTCCTGGGTCCTTGTTACATTCTAACATAACTATTTCTCATGAGGGACAACAGATAAGCCTCATAGAGAACAGGATAGAACAGCACTAAAAATCCTGGAGCTTATTCATTGTGCTCAGTCAAATTGTCTATACCAGCTCACATCTACTTGGGAATATGGTTTTTTCCTTGTCTTGCTTGATCTTGGATTGGTTCCTACTTGCCCCGAGGATATAATCTTTCTTGAAAATACCTCCTGCTTCTGAGCCCTGATAACTGGTCCTTTTGCTCCAAACCTTCCAATTCTCGTTTTCTAGTTTTTCAGGAAATTAGATGATCTGAATGTACCACAAACTGGATCTCCAGAACACATGGAGGCCTTAGTCCTGGCCCAAACTCTTATAGATAATTGTGGGAAGCAAAAGCAAATGATGGAAACACACACACACAAAAAAAAAAAAAAAGAAAGAAAGAAAGAAAGGAAGACCTATTAAAAAAAAAAAAAACTTAAAAGTTTTTAAGGAATGAAGTTGGGAAGAAAAAATGCATAATTCATTCATGTAGAGTACCTAAAAGCCAAGTACAAAATTAATTATTTTAAATACCAGATAAAGGAATAACAGTTTCCTTTATTTGCAAAAAAAAAAAAAAATGCCACTCTATCACAAGTTTCAGGTTAATATAAGACTTTTAATCTCTAGCCACTGTTGTAGAATTTAAAGTCTTTAACAATATGGAGTATTTCTTTTTAGTCTTTGTAGACCTAATGCCTACTTCATTGCCTTGCATGAAACAAGTGATGTTTAATAAATCCTTTTGTTGTTGCTGTTGAATCAAATGATCTACTTAATTGAACAAAATGCAAATACTCCAGACTACATTAGGAAAATGAATGAATCAAAATGCAATATTTAAGTCTTCTTAGATACTCTTCCTTTAATATTTGTTGTAACTGATTTTTGCCAGATTAATATTTTAGCTCAGGCATTTATATCACCTCCTTCCTCCAATTTTCCTTCCAGCATTTCTTATATTTATTAAGCCTTTGAATTACTTTTAGTTCTCTGAATTAGATGGAGCTCTTCTCCCAGGATTTTCTCTAATTCATTCTCTTCCCTTTTTAACAGTGGTCATCACAACTTGAAAAAGTACCTATTCTCAAACACTTTCCTAATTTTTAATTAAGATAATAGTAAAAGATGACTTTTGTTGGTGGCCAAAGCACTTATTTTTTTTAGCAATGCATATCAGAAGTTGGAGAACTTATGACATTTTTGAGTTTTATCAATACTATATAGTCAGAATAATGCTAAAGAACCCAAAATCAGGATTGTTCATGTGTGGCATTCAATTTAATTTATCTTTTGGGAGCTCACTCTAGGGAAATCCTGAAAACATTTAGTTTCACATATGAATAGCTAAGGGAAATATAGGCAAGCTTTCAATTAAGCAAAGAATTAGTCAATAGTAATAGCAAATATGTCTATCTGTAGATATATTTATTCCTCTACTTGGTGTCCCCAGAATTGAGAAGCTATTAATATGTACCAACACACACATTATATACATATATATATGTATATATATATACATATATATACATATATATATATGCATACACACACACACACACACACACACACACATATATATATATATATATATATGCACTAGAAATCATGTCCCAAAAATCTTACTATAGTTTCAAGCTTTGAATAACTTTACTGGGACAAAATAAATCCTTTATCCCACTTGGAAAACTTAACTATTAATAGCTTAAAATTGCACAAAGATTTTTGGGATATGCTTTTTTATGTACAGACATGTGTAAACATATTGGCAAGAACATTTTAATAATACTCAAAGGGTATGGGATTGAATACTGGTTCTCTGCCATTTTCTATAGGTATGATCCTTGAGTCATAATTTCTCTGGGCCCCAGATACCTTGTATGTACTATGAAGAGGATTGGACAAAATTACTTTTGTGGTATTATTCTATGCTATAGAATCTAGTCTATTTATATAAGTAAATTATATAAATAAAATATTAAATAAACATTATAACTCTACTCTAAAATCTAGTCTCCTAAATGTTTGGGACTGGGGTGGGTAGGGGTAAAAGTTTCATTTATGCAGGGAATTCTTGGTGAGATTAGTCCCTATATTGACACATTGCAATTTGCTTTTCAACTTCCCAGTTATAAAGAATTGGCTTGGAATACACTTAAAGGTTAAATGGCATGCACATAGTTACTTAGTCTATATGTATCCAAAGCAGGGCTTGAATTGAGGGTTTGACTCCTTATTTTCCAAAACAGCAGAGGCAGTGTTATAGAATAATTAGTATCTAAGGCTTGGAGTCTGAAAGATATTTCTTCGAATCTTATTTCTAACATTTCTTATTGATAAGATCCTATTCCAGTCACTTAAATGTGCTGAGGATTATCATCCTTCTCGCCAACCAGATTCAAATTCTTAGTCTTTCTTCCTCCTCTTCTGTCTCCCTCATCCTTCCATATTGATCAGATGAGAATGTTGATTCTATCTTTTCATTGGATTTCTGACATCCATACCCTTTTTGACAGTCATATACTCAGTGTTCTAATTGTCCACATGACCCTTTTCCTAGACTATTGTAGCTTCTTTGATTTTAGTCCTCCCAGTTTCTGTTCTCTGAAACTAGCTGTCTCTAATCCATCATTCACATAGCCACCCAAATAATCTTCATAACAGGTTCAACCATGGTTAACCACTACTCAAGAACTACCTTTAAAATAAAATACATTCTACTGTAATTAAAGGCCTTCCACCATTTGGCTTCAAGTATTATTTCACTTTTCTGTCCTTCACCATACTATCAAAAAAAACAATGCCCTATAATTTGTTTTCCAAAATTGACATTCCTTCTACTATCTCCATGTGCACAAACCATTCCCTATGTCTGAAACACACTCTTTTCTCATCTGTCTCTCAACATCATCTTTTATTAATATTTGCCAGTCAATAAGCATTCATTAAGCACCTGCCATGTGCTTAGCTCAGTTTAGGGGATGCATCCTTCTAGTACTTTAAGAGGTATATGCTGGATAGATACCAGATCTAGATTCAAATGCTGACTTTGTTAATTACTATCTACATAATCTTGGATAAGTTACTTAAATTTCCTGGTCTAAATTTCCTATTTTATAAGGTGAAGGTGTTGGACTTAGTGACCCTAAAATCCCTTTCCAAGTTGAAATCCATGATTCTATGATCTCTACCTGTCATTTGTAAGTGTACTATCTATATCCTCAAATATCTTTATTTTTCTAATATTTGTGTATATTATATCCTCCCCATAAAACATAAGCTTCTCAAGGACTGATCCTGTTTTGCTTTTGCATTCTCAGTGCCTTGCACATAATAGGAGCAAGGTAAATGATTTATTTAAATGATAAAAGATTTATTTAATTTGGAAGTTGATCAGGAAAATGTAGTCCCCCCCCAAGTTGGCAAAGATTCAAAAAGGAATGGCTGATCATTAACAAAATCATAAGTCACAGAGAGATACTATGAAACCAGAAGTTATAACATAATAATTCTATATAACAATTCCAGGATTTAATTTTATTTGTTTTGCTTTTTACTTTTCAGATTGGGTCTTTCTCACCCAGAGCTGGAGTTATATATCAGTGACTGCACACCAGCTGAGTACTTTTCATTTTATAAAGTTCTTCCCTGAAAAGAGTCCCATGAAATAGCAGATTAGTATTACCCCCATTTCATAAATGAGCAAAAACAGGCTCAGAGAGTGGCAATTATTTTTCCAGAGCCAGAGTAAACATGGAGGGCACCAAATTCATCTCTAAGAACACTCACTGCCTTTCCATTGTTCTTTTTTTATATAACACTTTTAGAAATGTAATCATTGAGAAAAAAAAATGTTTTTGTCCCCAACTGTGGCAAAGCCTTAATTAACTAGAATAGTAGTGTTTTGATGAAAATGATTTTCTAGTTAATTGAAGGGTACCCTAAAACACTTATCATTTCAAGTTGTTGTTGAAAATCTTTCTAACATAGCTGTATTCTCCTTTTTCCCCCCTTTAATAAGTGCAATCTCTCGAGCACAACTAAATCTTGCATTACTGATTAGGAACCATGTAGTGACTCAAGGCTATCATTATAAGCCTCATTTCTTATTGTTTAGTTGCATCCTTGTAGGTGTCAAAGGAATAAGGACTGAGCTGAATGTGTATTAAGGCCAGAACATTCACTGGATGTTGGCTGAGAAGAAGGGAGTTAATTACTAAATCCCAGATATGATCTTTGTTTTCTTATTATTCCTATTATTTCTAAAAATTGGAATGATGAAATGAACCACACACCATTGATGATCCATGATATAATGTTTAAAGTTAGTAAGGATGCAAATATATATATATATATATATATATATATATATATATATATCAACTAAGTTTCAATCCACTTCTGGGGCTATGTCTTTCAAAAACAAAATTGTTGTTATCATTATTGGAGGGACAGGATGATAGAAAATCCAATCAAGAATGAAGTGACCCAAATGAGTTGTAATTTCAGCTCTGCTGTTGCCGAAGTGACCTGCTTCAGCTCTCACTCTCTCATTTTTTGTCTGTCTCTGTCTGTCTCTCATACACACACACACACACACACTTTCTCTGTCTCTCTCCCTCCTACCCTCTCTTCTTTTTGCCCTTTCTCCCTTCTTCCCTCTGGCTCAGTTTTCTCCTCTGTAAAATTAGTGGATTGAGTCAAATGGTCTTTCAGTTTGAACATTCTCAAGTTCAAAGTCACTGCATCCAGGGTCACCTGTTACATAAAATAAGTAAAAACATCAGTAGCAACACAAGAGGATTGCCTAAGGTTACAGATAGTATTAGGGCTAAGGAAGCAGATTTTGGTAGACTTGTGCACCTTAAAGCATGATGTTCCAAGAATCTTCCCTCTGTGGGTAGTTCTGCTTTTGGCTCATTGAGCTATTTGGGTTGTGTTCAGTATCCGTATCATACTCAGAAAGAACTCATTCAATCCATTTTATCGAAAAATGACTAACCTGTAGGCTGTCTTTTTTGCTGCCATATATGCAAGTGGCTTATTCATCAATTCAGCAGGGAAAAAGAAAAGGCTTCATCATATATTTTAAGCCTTAAAAGTGATTTCCAATTATCTGAAATCTGAAAATTTCAAAGCTGATGCAACTTGGAATGTCTAGTTTTGTAGTGGTCTCTGTTCTTGACTTTCATAGTATTTTAGTCAGTGTTAAGAACCAAGGGAGAATAAAATCTCAGGTTTCTTGAGACTTCTCTGTTTTACTTTCCTACTAGCCTAGCCTAAGAATTTAATTTGTTTGTTTGTTTATTTATTACAAAGTCAGAAATTGTCTTGTTAATCGACTGTGTTAATTGATCTGTGTCTAGGAGATTTTATTGCCTTCACTTCTCTTCCCCAATACTAAAACTCCCCAAAGAATTTGGAGGCAAAGGAGTAAATTAGTAGATTTTTCCCAAGAAACTGGAAAATGCCAAAGTGTAAGCAGAAAGCAAGCAGAGGTAGTGCAGATGTGGGGAGAATTTCTCTTCAGGCTTTGGTGCTACATTTCTATTAAAAAATAAGAACTCCTCTGTTAGCTGAGGAAGTAACTGGAATAGAGCAGAAGGAATACTGAAACTGGTTTACTAATCAGTACAGTCAAAAGGTAGGGGGGAAAAAGGCAAAAGAGAAAGGATTAAGGTTCCTAATACAATTAGTGTGAAAAATGAGCATAGCACTCATGTGATATGGACTGGGAGAATAAATCAAATCCACCTCCTCCCTGTATCAATGGGAGGCGTACCAATGGGAGTCTATTAAGAATGAGAATTTTCTATTCTCAATGCACCATGAAGTGGAAGCTACCAGGAAAACATGGAATAAACTGGGACAGTTGCCTTTTCTGAGATACATTTGTCTCTGCCTACTCATCACTGGGGAGCTTAGGTGGTCCAATGGATAGAGTGCAGACCTGAAGTGTCCTCAGATAACTAGTAGCCATGTGAACCTAGGCAAGTCACTTAACCCTACTTCCTTTAGTTTCCTCTTTTTGCAAAATGAGCAAAATTTTGCAAAAATGAAAATGGCAAACCACTTCTGTATCTTTGCTAAAAAGCCCTAAAGGACCAAAAACAACTAAATAATAACTTTGTCATTATCCTGATTAAATTAAACTGTTTACTAAAGTAATGATCTTCCATACAGAACTATTGATTGATACTTGTGAAATGGAGAAAATGAATGGCTAGTGTGTAGATGTATGTACTGAGTTTTTTTGATTAATACACACATACCCTAGCATAGAGTAGCATAGGGATCAAAATCCATAGACAACTTGATGCCTTGAAAATCTCAAATGAAAGGAGCAAGAAGCTCTGTAAATACTCACAGAGCAACCTTTTGAAATATTCTTGTATCTAAGACTTGTTTTTGATGTTTGAATATTTGAAATATTTGAAAATAAAATTTTCAAAAGGACTTGTAAAGTGTGGAAAATCCAGAATTTAGCCCAGTACTTGAAAATAAGTTATAAAAGAAAAAAACCTTCAACATTTTTCTCTCTTCCCACCCCCCTCAAAAAAAAAATCAACATTTTAGGCTTCAGTGATAGTGATAGACTTTATCAATATGAATATGAAATTCACATTATGAAACTAGCACCTGCAAAATGTCATTTTAGTAGATGGCATTATAGAACTGTCACTTTTTAAAAGACCTTTGTAAATTGTTTCCTCCACCTTGGTAACTGATGGTCAGTAAAACATAATTTTTTAACACTGAAAATTTTGTGTGACAAAGAAAAAATTAATAGGTGAGACCTTGAATGTCAACTGAATTTCATTTCTGAGTAACAGACCCTAGAAAATGGAGGATTATAATGGAAATAGCTGTGAGACCTGTAGCTATTGTCACACAGAATTACATTAGTGCTTAGCAGCATTTCAGAGCAAAGGTCTCTCAATGGCAGATAGTTGATCCATAGACTGTTAGGCTTAAAAGCTCATGTGATACTTCTGTCTTTCATGCCTCTCAGGGTTCCCAGGGTCAGCTGAGTGAGTCAGTGGCTAGTCTGCCTTTGGGCTGTATTTTAATCACTTGTAAATTGAACATAATTCTCTTTTTCTTTCTTTTTACCTGGGCACTTTTCCTATATAGATTATCTAGATTCTTATAAACGGTGACAGATCACCTGTGAAGGAGAGTCATTATGGCTCTTTCAAGAATGTGAAAGGCTTATAACTCATAAACCCTATAAAATGAATGCTTTATTGAAGGGTTTTCTTTTGAGCCAAGTGTGCTAATCATTGCTTTTCAGTTAGGAGGCATTCTTTCAGAAACATATTTACATTATAGGAGGGCTGGCTTAGTGGAATTAGCTTGCATGGACTGGAGCTTCTTTTCTCCAGCATGGGACCCAAAACAAAAATCAAATTTAAAACTTATATGGGAATACTCAGTACAAACCCAGTTCCTTAGACTGCTTAGGGGATGCTGTGCAGTGGTTAATTGAATTATCTAGTTCATTTGGGGATCAAGCTGGAGAGTGTCCAGAAAGGGAAGGATCATCTAGATATAACCAGGATTATTTAGGCTGAAGGAAGGATAGCTGTCTTTAATTACTTGAAAAGCTGTCACATTTTCCCAGTGGGTAAAAGGAACAGCAGTAGGGAAAAGTGACATAAGAATATTTTTCCTCTAATACTTAGGACTATTTAGAAATGGAATGAACATCCTCAGCAAGTAGTAGGCTTTTACTAATTGGAGTTTTCAATCAAAGGATAGATGACCAGCTGCTAAATATGTCATTATGGGGATTCTCTTTTGTCATCAAGAATAATTTACTCTATCTTGATGACAATTTCCCCTCAAATCTTACATTTCAAGCTAGAAATTGACTTTTTGGTGATCTAGTACAGCATCTTCAATGAAAAGACTGAGATCCAGTGAAGATAAATAATTTGCCCATTTTTATATAAGTGGTAAAACCAACATTTCAATCAAGTTAAGACTCTAGCATGATTTCTGCTGGACCATCACCATCTCCCAAGAATCTCTGTGATATCAACATTATAGATAAAATGTTTTTAAAAGATCCATCATATTCTACTTACCAAAAGCTGTATCTTCCTTTGATGAATGAAAATGATCAGACCTCCCCCCCCTTTTTTTTTTTTATCAATACTAAGGCTATTCTGTAAAGAATAAGTATGAAGGAACCCTTTGGTTCACCACTGAGTAACACTAGATTATAATAATAAGGCTGTATGTTGATGTAGCATTTTACATTTACAAAATATGTTTACAGAACCCTGAGGAAAAACATTCAAGTTAAGAAGTTCAAATATTATTTTCTCATTTTGCAGGGAAATTGGGTGACATGCCAAAGGTAAGAAAGTTAATGTCAGAGCTGGGATTATAATCCAAGTATAAAACCATAGGGTTAATAAATCTAGAGCTGGAAGAGATATTTCAAAGACCATATAATCCAACCCCCTCATTTGAAAACTAAGGAAACTTCAGTCCAGGGAAATGACTCTTCCCAGATCATAGGGAGTCTTTTTTTATTATAAAGTAACCAGGGGGTAGCTAGGTGGCAGCTAGGTGGCGCAGTGGATAGAGCACCAGCCCTGAAGTAAGGAGGACCTGAGTTCAAATCTGGTCTCAGACCCCTAACAGCTCTGTGACCCTGGGCAAGTCACTTAACCCCAATTGCCTTAGCAAAAAAAAAGATAAATAAAAAAAATAAAAATAAAAAAATAAAGTAACCAGGTCTTTCAGATTACATCTACTATTACTACTAGATAGACAGACAATAAAATTTTAACTGTGTCAGACACAGTAATGGTAAGTAAAACTATAAAAGCAAATCTCTGCCCTCAAGAATCTAGGCCTTGGGGAGACAAAGCCAAGATGATGGAGTAAAAAAACTTATCCTCCTGTTGGAGAAGAAAACATATAAGGGAATGTGGAAAAGAGCTTGTGAATAGTTGGAAGATGGCCCAGCTTCTCACCACTTTTAGACCAGGGAAAACAAGGGAATTTCATGGAAGGCATAGAGAGATTAAGAGGGAAATATGGAATAAAGATGATCAGGAAGTGATGTTACCATAGATAGTCTTTATAGTTTACTAAGCCTCTCTCTATTTTTCCATTTAATGATCACAATATTGTGAAACAAGAATATCTACTATGATTCTCATTTTATAGATTAGGTCTAGTTTTGCTGTTTTCAACTTTGTGATAAAGGATATAGTCAAAAGAGTGGGGAGAAGGAGGGAGGGAGAAAGACATAATTTGTCAGTGTTTAATTGTACTCTGATTAATCAAGGTTTTATTGCATTACATCAGTTATATTGGAGAGCTACAAGCAAATTTGACTACTAAAGTATATTTATAGATATAAATAAACTTAGGTGTCTTAAAAAGATTTTGTGGACATGCTTGTTTTATTTCTTAAATTCGGAATAAAATAAATTTTTCAAAAGGACTTTTGAATTTGGAGTGAAAGGATGTGATTTCAAATGTTGCCTGTTTCTAACTATACTACCATGACCTTAGGGGAAAAAAAACCTCATTTACAAATATGGGTAGTACTAGATACTCTCTCTGACCCCTTCCAGATGGAAATCTATGCAAATTCTCATCATTTACATGCAGATTCTGCTATAACACTTTGGGGTATGGTCTCATAGGTTAGGTTCCATGGTTTCTTTAGGTCTCTCTTTACCTGGAAAACAGCAAGGAAAACATGCTCTCACATGCAGTGGTGATAGAATTAAATCTCCCATTTACTGATTCCACAAAGCTGTGATTAACATGAGGAACAAGACAAAATACTAGGCCTTTTCAACTTAGAAGTGAAATGGAAAATGCTGTTAATCAAAGAAAGTAGAATTTTTAAATAAGAGACCAGGCATCTGGATGCCTAGTAAGTACAATTACACTGACATGCACTACATAAAGTTACATTAAAACCACTCATTATTTAAATGTTTTAATGAAGTAGAAGAAGCATAATTATTCCAGACAGTTTAACTCCTTGATAGCTAATGACACCTTAGTAATGGCTTTGTGGGGTATAACAAAATTGAACCTGTCCAACTATGCCACATAATGGTGAATTTTATGTATGCTTGCTGAGATTGTAACATAGCTTATTTGAAAATTAATTATTATTGAAAAGAAATATTCTCATCTTATTTGATAGAATTATTGCTATTACTATCATTATTATTGCTATGCATTTATGTAATTTTTTATACATCTGCCATATGTGCAAAAATGGAATTTTCTAAAGTTTTTTCCACAGAAACATTTTCTACCCAATACATAAAGATATTACATTTGAAAACTTCAACTATACTGACAGTTACCAGTATATTACATATTAAATTTATACCCATTAAAAATGAAAGACAGTGCAATTCTGCAGATCATCTGGATGATCCGGAATCCTGTAACTGACAAATAATATAAGAGCTGTATGTGAACATGGGTCATTCATGTAAGCTCTCTAGTACTCCAGATATCAGTTTGTGTCTTTAAGTCACACATGAGTTGCCTGTCAGTGTTGGGAGTCTGGGGACCTCCTCAATGGGAATTCCTTAGTCTAGTGAAATCACAAGTCTGGAGCACCCCTCTCCCCCCTGCCCCAAACATCAAAAACAAGTCTTAGATACAAGAATATTTTACATAAATATAATTTTAAATTCCTCCATCTTGTTATAAAATTTTATTTACTGCTTTTCCCCAATAGGATTTCATATCCCTTAATTAAATTTACGGACTCTAAACATACTTCAAACTAAAATTATTCTACAGCCAAATTCATTTAGATGACACTAAGATCTGTATAATGAAATGATTTGATGTAGTAGGAAGGATCTTTATTAAAGAGGCACAGTTAAAGCAAAGTCAGTGCTATATGATTAGTCAAGCATGATGGACTATCTATTGAATATTCATCTTAATTTTCAAGCAGAAGTACCATCTATATCTGCTCTACTTTTGGAAATTGTAAAAATAAGCAAAAAAAAATAGAAACATCTTTTAGAATTTGGACTGGATGTTGGAAACCATCTAATACAACCTATCCAAGAACAAGAATCCCCTCTACCTACAGTATACTGGCAAAATCACTGGGGTCCTTCTTTATACTATCAGTGTTCCACATTTGGCACACTTTTGTGATATTGAAAGATGATGATAACATATCATATCTACATATTACTACCAGTTTTCATTACAATGAGTTTTCATATCTTTTTATCCTCACATCTTATCACAATGATGCTCTTAGAAATATATTATTTCCTAATTTAAGAGAATGTTTTTTTATTAAAGCTTTTTATTTACAAAACATATGTATGGGTAATTCTTCAACATTGACCCCTACAAAGCTTTCTGCTACAAATTTCCCCCCCCCCAATCCCCACCTCTCCCCTAGATGGCAGAAAACCCACTACATGTTAATTATATTAAAATACTTGACAAGTCAAATATATGTATACATATTTCCACACTTATCATTGTTGTGCAAGAAAAATTGTATCTACAAGAAAAAAAATCTGAGAAAGGAAACACAATGCAAGCAAACATCAATAGAGAGCATGAAAATGTTATGTTGTGGTAATTTAACAGAAAAAAAATCAATGGGTTTAAGTGACTTAAATTAAGTCTAAGAGTTAAAAAACAGGAACTAAAATTTAACTGTGATTCATTCCTATGCAAACTGTACTAGCACAAACATCAGTATCAGTAATGATACTGAGTTCATTTCTATGTTGAAGAAACAAATTATGGTTAGAGAAGCTGTGAAGGTTCTCCAACTACATAATTTTACAGATGAAGAAACTAAGACTAAAAGAGATTGTCTAAGATCAAATAGGCAGTAAGACTTTTAGGATTCAAAACCTGGTCTTTCTTCATAAAAAATTTCAGGCCTCTAACCATTATGCTGTTATATTTGTCAATTGTCTTGTTTTGTTTAAGGCAAGTGAAACTTCTTTGTATCTTAATAGGCAACATGAATTCATGGATAAAGTACAGGAAGTATAATTTAAGACTCCTGGGATCAAGTCATATATGATATTGAACATGATCCTTATTCTTTCACCGCCTAAATTTTATCATATTCAAAAAGGAGGATCTTAACTCTAGACTCCTAGAGCTCAGAAAATAATAAATTCATTGATTATAATGTAAATGGAAGAAAGAGAAAGAAGTAACAGCAAAGAACTTTGCAAACCAAATGTCAGATTTTAAAATTATCATCTCAAAGCCTTCACTGATGATCCTCTGGCTACATGTTTATTTATAGGGTCAATTTTATGACTATGATCATAGAATTGTTTATTAGTTATGGAAGGGAAATTAAGCATCAGTCTAGACATCCTCCTTATTGTTTCAACTAGATCATAATTCATATAACTTGTTTTGTCATTGCCTAAACTTCCTCAACCCATTTCTATAAACATAATATTTATGTTATAATAATAATAAAAACAAATTAAACAAGAAAAAAGTAAGAAAAAGGAAAAATGATAAAACTAATAAAGAGACATAATATACAATGTCCCATATCTATTGACCTCATCCCCTGCAGAAGAGCAGAAGAAGGTATGTTCATAAAATTCTCCCTGGGGGACAAGGTAATTCTGTATAATTTCAGTATTCAGTTTCATATTTTTTTTTCATGGCAGTTATTTCTATTCCCTCACTCTTCTTGCTGGTCTTGCTCCTGAAAGTTGGGGCTTAAAACTCTGATTCCATTGCCATCTCATCCTAGATCTTCCCTTAGAACTTGGAGCCTGCTAATAGTAATAATAATAATAATAATAATCCTGTATATTCAACCATGACCATCTATCCTTATCCTAGAATATCCTTTTGTTAATATGGACTTTTTCTCTCATTAGTGAGTTTTTTTAAAGCCTTTCATTTTTGTGGAAGGTCCTAGGCTGGCAAGCCTAGATTCCTCTCCCAGTTCTTCCTCTGACTTCTAAATTTCAAATCCAAACCCCCATGTTGGATTCTTTTCTCTTCTTTTCCTCCCTGATTTTCAATTCTCCTTTTGCAAATATCTTCCTTTGTTAGAATATAAGATACTGAAGGCAGGAGTTGTCTTCCTATTAGTTTGTATTCATAGCCCCAGCATTTATCAGAGTGTCTGACACATAGTGGCTCTTCATTAAATTCTTCTCCCTCTCTTTTCTTCCATTTACATTATAATCAATGGGTTTATTTTTTTTTCCTGAGCTCTACTTCACTTTTCATTTAGTTATATGTCTTTCCATGATTCTTTATATTAATCATATTTGTTGTTTCTTAGTGTAGTAATATTCCATTACTTTTATATGCCACGATTTATTTAGCCATTCCACAATTTAACTACCACACTCCAGTTCTTTAATATTACCCCCAAAATACTACTATAAATATTTTGATGTGTGAGGGATCTTTTTGCCTCCAGTATATTCTTTGGGAGTATATATCTAGCAATGAAATCTCTGAGCCAAAGGGTATGGTTTGGATATTTTAGTAGCTTTAGCTATATAATTTTAATTTGTGCCAATTTATTTCCCATCGGCAGAACCCTGCAATATTAATTTTTTAGTCTTTTGTCATCTTTGTCAATTTTCTTTGGTGTCAGGTAAAGATTTTTCCAGTTGACCACTTCCCCCACCCTTAATAAATTAAATTTGTATAAAAGCTTATCTATTGCACATAATACAATTATCTATTTTATTGTGTTGTTCTATCTTGTGTCTAGTTAAGAAATTAATCACCTGCAATAATAGTGAAAGGAATATGATGTCTTTTTCCTCTAATTGACTTAAAACTCCTGAATGTTTTCACTTATTAAAAAACTGAGGGAAATTTCCAAAAATGTCCTCTCTTTTGTCAGCCTCCCCTCTTTTCCATACCTATGCAAGACAAAATTATGAGTTATTTTTAAAATTTCTATCTGAAAAAAGTGAAAATTAAAAAAAGTCTATCTAGTTAAGTCTCCAGTTGCAAAGAAGATGTAAACAATAGAGAAGTCATGTATATCAGCCAGCCAACTGCCCCCTCCCACAGTGATACCCACAACTACTTGTGTTTCATAGGCATGGAAGGAGAACTTAGATAAAGATTCAGAAATAGAAGATAGCCCAATAATTAGACTAATATGATTGAAATACAGTGTGTGTTGGGGGTAGAATAACAGGAGATCAGTCTTGAAAGCTAGTCTGAAGCAGTATTGTGGTGGACTTCAAATTCTAGGTAGAAGAGTTTTTTCTTTATTTTATTCTAGAGGCAATAGAGAAATAATAAAGCTTGAGCAGGGAGATAAAACAGTCACAACCTTTGAATGCAATTTTGTGATTTGGGCTCAAATAATATTTTCACTTTTTCTTTTGAAAAAGTACTCATATACCCATATAGTATAGGAAGCAGCATTGCAACAGAAAAAGCACTCTTATGTGACCATATACTACAGGAAGTAGCATCACAACAGAAAAAGCATTCTTATATGCCCATATACTATAGGAATTAGTATCACAACAGATAAGATTCCACACTTTGAGTAAAATAGACAAATAAAAGCTAGGATCATATTCTGCTTCTAGGACTTCTTAGCTGTGTTTGACTATGGACAAGTCATTAAACATGTCTTTAAAATTAACCTTATAGGTTTATTCCATAGGTTTATCATGTGAACCCAAGTTTTTAAAGCATTTTCAAGATCTTAAAGCACTACATCATTGTTCACTCGTTTTTCAGTCACATCTGACTCTTCATGACCCCATTTGGGGTTTTCTCGGCAAAAATACTTGTCTTGCCATTTCTTCTCAATTATTTTACAGATGAGAAAACTGAGACAAACAGGGTCAAGTGACTTGCCCAGAGTCACACAGCTAGTGAGTATCTGAGGCTGGATTTGAACTCGGGAAGATGAGTCTGTGCATTATGGCACCACTTCTGCCACCAAAGTGCTACATTAGAAAAATTATTTGTGAATGAGTGATGGGAATAATGATATTGTGAAAGATTCCACAGGATTGAGCCCTGTAGGAGACTTTAGAGATCTGGTTTAATCCTTTCATTTTACAGATTATAAAATGGAGGCAGTAAAGTACATTTAGAGGCTGAAAGTAGGGCACCCTTTCTGTGGGCTAGCAAAATCACTTCTTTCCCTAAGGTAGCAGCTCCTCTCTGTTAAAACCTAAGCTAACACTTAATTGTCTGGACATTATAAAAAACTGATGGTTGTCAAGACAACTGATGTGAAAATAGCCAATAGGATTTATTTAATTAAATGCAGCAGCTGCTGGCTTTCCAGAACTGCTTCAGATTATAATCATTTGGTGCTTTGTCATCACTGAAACTCATTTCTCTAATCAATATTACTTACTTAAATTTTCATTGAAGCCTTCTCTGACTTAGCTGCTTCTCATGACTGTTTCTGAACAATGAGAATGACTCTTGCCGTGGTTACTATAAGAGTGAGCAAAGCATGACAGGGAAGATGAGGGGAAAAAGTGCTTTAGCATGTTCAAATGGTACTCCCAAAGGACTAGAACTAACACAGCAGTGATTATAGCAGTCTGTATTCAAGGATTCTCGACCTTTTTGTATCATGGACCCCTTTCATAATTTGGTAAGCCAGTGGACATCTCAAAATGCGAATAAATATTTATGATTATGAATTACATTGAAATACATTTATTATTTTAAAAACCTAATTTTATGGAACCCAGTTTAACAATTGCTATTAATAAATGCCTTTTGAATTTGGATTGGAAAGAGAGTTTACTCTTATGTTACATGCCTGGTGTTATTACTTTCACTTGTGAGGAAAACATACAAATTTATAGATCCCAAGTTAAAAATCTTAATTCTAAAATCATCTAGAGACATAATATCAGATTAGATGCTAATCAATAACATTATATTAAGAAACAAGTAATACTAGGTCTTATGACGAATACAAGGCACAGAGTAGTTGTTTAATAATTCCTAAAATAGACTCCTTAGTCCCATACCTTCTAAGAGAACAATATAAATATAAGCTTACCTACCCTGCATGTCCTCCCCTACATGGCAATTGATTATTTTAAAACATACATATCTAATTCCACTCCCAACTGGTTGAGTCACTTCACCTTTGCCAGAAAGGAGCATAAGAAAGGATATATACTTTGCTTTGTTCTTTTTACCAGGTAGTTTATAAGGAGGCTGAATTGAGATGGAATACATCAGAATTCTCTTTCCAGGGAAATCACCTGGAATACCTGACCTTTTTTCCTTATCAAGTTTCATGTCTTTAACGGAACTTCATGATGAAGTTCTTGACTGCTGACTTTTGTCCTTGTTAAAAATTTTATAACATCATGAATTCTGAAGGTAGGGTGACTGAACCTCTGTTACTTCCCTTGCCCTTTCAGTTAAATGAGGCAGAAACAAAGATAGTAAATGACATATCTTCAAGAAGAACCTAATTTAGTTGGAGAAATAAGTCCCAGAATACAAATACCATGAGAATTCCAAGAAAGGAGAATTCTCCATGCGCTTATATTGTCAGCACTTGTGGAAGTTGTGAGACAGTTTCTTACAGGGTGGAGAGAATTTGGGTCTCTAGAGAGGGAAAATAATTCCCACAGAAAAAACATCAGGGGCAAAGTCCTGGAGGGATGGAAGAGCAGTATATTTTCATTCATAGGGACAACCATATCCTGACAGGAGCAGGAAAGTAGCGGAAAACTAAATATGGAAATATGGGGAGGGTAGTGCTAGATTTCAGAGGATTTCGGTGTTAGAGTCATTTAAACCATAATAACATGGAAAAGAAAATGTGGATGATGGAAAAGATTCTCTCACTACTATATGCTTACCCTTCATTCTAGTTAATCTTAAAAGGAAATATTACTCAAAATAACATTTTCACTTCCTATACCTATCACCACCTATACTATCTGAAAACACATGCAGTTTTGTTTCTGTCTTAGACTTTCTCAGTAAAATGACTTAGGTGTTAAGTGAAAGCTTAGAAGCATGTTTGATTTAAAATCAGCCTTATCCATCTCTTCTGAATAATTTCCTTTTGCAAATCACTTTTTAGTTCGGGGGATACAACAGCATTCATACAGTGAGAGCCACCTAGCTGTGAAATTCTGTCCATGTTGGAAGTGCCAGGCTCACACCTAAGCAGGATTGATCATCCCAGTGCCTCTCCCTCTGACACCTCTGCTATTCTGCCCCATCAGTGTTTTTTCCTCTGTCGACTTATCAGCCCAAGCAAGGCTTTGAAGCACATCCCATGGGGTGGGCAGAAAAACAGACAGTAATCTCTTTTCAGCCAAGGATCAGAATACCTTCACAGGAGCCTTTTGCTGAGTTTGATTTTTTTTTCTCTCAAGAAAGGTATTTATTTGCTTTCCACAGTGTTGGAGCAGCCAGGACTCCTCAGACACCAGAACAATGAGTAAGTAGCACAACCCCCAAAGGAGCTCAAGCTCTCCTCTTAGACAGGCAACATCAGGAGCTGTGGTACAAAGCAGACATGGCTCCCTGCACTGCTCCCCTTACCACCCTTTGGAGGTGTCTGGGAAACAACTCACTGAATGTTAGGGAGCACGGAATACAAACTCCTAGTGGAGCAGGTCCAATTAGTGGCTGCTGGAGTGTATCCAGCAAGCCCTGATCTCAAAGACTCCAGCCTCTGGCTCCTACCTCTTGTTTCAAGTGCTAGCATCTTGCAAGCAAGGAAAAGTCACTCAGGTTCATTCCTCTTCTCTGCTTCCCCCAACCTCTGGCCTTTGAGTAGCTAAAGGGAAATCAAGTGCCAAAAGACTGATTTTTTTTTTCTAAAAAGAAAAAAATAAAAAACCTAGGGTGATTAGGAGCACAGGCATAAGCCCTAGGATAGGAGACAGTTTGACTGTTTCCCCTTTGCTTTCCCTCACACTCTTATCTTTCAAGTAACAAAATGGGGACAAAAATGAAAGGAAGAAATGGGAACAAGCCCAAGGAGGATAGATCAATAAGTGTAGCATTTTTAATCTGGACCCACACTGATTAAGTGAGTGGAGAAAATTGTCAATCAAACTGCTTAAAACCATACTGCCCAGTGTTATCAATGGCATACTGAGAAATTCAATCTCTTTTTTTTTTGTCTAAGAAAAAAAAAAAAAAGCTTTTTCCTCCCCCCTACCTCCCCTTAAGTTATTCTTTTCCACCCCATGGTAGCAGTCTTTAGCGGAATAAAACAGACTACAGACTGTGTTCTCTTGAGCATTGCTGAGCAGCCCAAGTGAGTTCATCCCTCTTTATATAATGGTAAGAATCTCTTTCCATATAGTTATAGAGATCAAGGACAATGGGACAGTGGGGATTCTCAACTTGTACTTTCAGATAAAACAGCTTCTCTGAAAATCTTCCATTACTCAATTACTCTAACTCAGTCTGCTCTTAAATTCCTTAAATAAACTCTTAATTTGGATATCCATAATGGGCTCCCTTCTAGGGAAATTAAGGACATGATCCCACCCATATAATCCTTAATTATTTGGCTGGGGATACTTTGTTCATCAACAACCTTATCACCTTTGAGGGCAGCTAAATTTCCCAATGGATAGAGTACTGAGTCTGGAACTAAGAAGGCCTGAAAACAAATTCTGCCTCAAATTCTTAATAGCTATATGACTAATAATTCAACCTATTGCAACCTCAGTTTTTTCAACTGTAAACAAAAGATATTGTTTACTGTATACAGTAGTTGAGAAATAACACATATAAAGTGCTTTACAAACCATAAAATAATACATAAATATATATGTATATATATAAATAGCATATATATAGCATATATGTGTCAATGAAAAATTAATGCAATTCAATATACATTTATTAAGTACTATCATACAAGGTAAATGGCAATATGATATAAAGGATATAGTTAGAAATACTTAGTCATCTTCCCACTAGGAGCACTTATTGGCTGTGTGTCTCAGTGGTCCTGAGTTTCCCCAGGAAACTTGTGGAGGCTATAAATTATGTTTCTAAGTCTGACCTGCATGACTTGAGGGAGTTTCCACACTGAATGTGCCATATACCAAGTGAAATCATAGGCTTGGTACAAAGATATATATATATATATATATAT